>JAQFYU010000912.1:0-17728 GCA_034694905.1 Ceratophysella granulata | reverse complement strand
TTGGGTCGGAGGGCCGGAGGGCCTAAGTTGGGTTGGAGGGCCGGAGGGCCTAAGTTGGCTCGGAGGGCCGGAGGGCCTAAGTTGGCTCGGAGGGCCGGAGGGCCTAACAAGTGCCCATCTATGGAACGGGAACGCTCTCCGGGAAGCCCCCTGGTATGGTTTTGACTAAAGTTCAATCCGCTCAAGGTACTCAGCTCAAAGGGAATCTCTGTTTTCTAGGTTCCAGGAATGGAATGCACAAAGAATGTGCTACTTTATTTGTGGAACTGGATCATTCTGTCTGTATCCAGAGTTGCCGTGATTTGAACCACGATTTTATTGAGTTTTTGTAAGGGTATTAAGTACGATAAAGAAAATAACGGATTCAAAAATAAGTATTTTGTGATTTTTTTAAGAATGGAAAAATATATTAAAAAACGTATATACTCGTATAAGCCAAAGAGATATAAGACACACGTTGAATAAAAATACAAGGAATCGAAAAATACAAAAAAAACTCTGCTGTGACCTGTGACAGTATTTTTCCGGCCTTGGATTCGCTTAGCGTTGGCATTTAGCATTTCTTCCATACTTGAGTACTCGTATGAACAATATGAAGAAGCATTTTATTACGCCAGCAGCGTACGCTGAAAAGATCGAGCTTATTTAGATAATCCAATCGTAGAGACTTTTTCCATTTTTTTGTATCGTTATTTTATTTGCTACGTTTGATTGAATTGAGAACAAGAATTAAATTTTTTGTACTTACACAATTTTAATGAAGAGGAAGATACATGGAATGGCTGCATTCTGAAGTACTCATATTATTAATTAGTATAATGATTGTATGTTCCAGTATTGAATTGACTGATTTTCAGACAACTGGGAAGATATTCAAATGCAAATAGTAGGTGCTTCAATTTTGAGGACTTTTAGTTTATTGAGAACTACTTGCATTTCAGTATTGAGTAAGCCCTGGTTCCTCTTGCTTCGTAATTGGTACAGATTACTTTTAATGTTAAGTAGTCTACTTACTTAATATGTAGCCGGGTTTCTTCAATTAATATCATAATATCATCCAATGATTTTTGAACAGCAGATTTAAGAACTACAAATAATGAAACTGCTAGCAAAGTGATGGAGTGGAGATTATGAGCACGCATGAGTGTGACTAGAAATTTTGAAAGAAAGTACGGAAATTATACTTGGGTGTTCAATTAACCTTATAAACTGTGTGGAGGCTTTTGAAATGATATGGGAAGAGAGGTATTTGGATGCAGACTGAAGACGCACTTCAAATTCAAATTGAACAGTAATGAACAGAATTTTAGGAATTCTCTTCAAATGATGATGTGATGAGTTTTCTGAAATTAATATGGAAGTGCTCATGAGAAATTACTTTTCATTGTTTCTGTTCTCAGCGGGCAGTCAGATCAGTCCAACAACGAGTGAACAGTGGAAATATGGCAATATCAGCCCAAATGAGGTTATCCAGATGTCCTTCCAATTTCAGCAATCTTTGATCTGAAGATGTGACAATTTTAAATGTCATGTTGTGCCGGACTCGTCAATTGAAGCAGAATACTCTGACTTCCAGTAATTTTGTATTTCTTGAAAACAGTCTTCATCTTCAATTTTGGATTCAATGCATACTACAATTCGAAATTCAAAAAAACAAAACCCAATCAAGATTCAAGATCATCTGACGTCAAATACACGAATCCAGTTAAACAGTGACATCGTTAATCCATCGATTGTTCGTCACTGCTCTCGTTGTTACGTATTTCCTCATTTATAGATCATTTAGATTAATTTTCGATATTAAATTCGTCGTAACTTCTCAAGTTTTTTTAATATTCACCGCTCAATATGGCATTTCAAAAGTGTCGTAGGCGATCTTTGATTTCATTGTTCTCCAAATAGCTGAATATTTGAAATTTACAATAGGTCGTCAATCGTCCACAATACGTACGAGTACATACGTCAGAATATCTATAATTAATTACATTTTATTATGCATACGAAGCCTAGAAAAATACGCGTAATTTGGCTTGGCCGTTCATTTGCTTAGTGTGTAAGGTCGAAATTACACGTTTTCTGGTCCAAGTCAACGGAACGAAGTGCAGTTTCCCAATCAGTACTGGAATTGGTCCATTGAATCCAAAGGTAATTGAACTGTGGAGCTTCGCTTCATACGCACGTAAATGCAAACAAAATATATTCAAAATAATTCGGTGAATGCACGAGGAGCACCAGTAGCACCTAGTGGTTACTTAATTGAAATTCAATTTGCACAAATGCATTTCATGCACATTTCGTCCCCCTCTTCTGCACGTGATTCAGATGAAATGGACAATTAGCATGGTGCATCAGGATTGTCCTGCATGAATCCTAAGTTGTTAGTTTGTGAGAAATTCACTTGGTTTTGGTGGGTGCATTGTTTCCTGAGTTTCATGTGACGGGTTCATGCTAATATCGTACTTCGTACTTGGTTAGAAGTGTCTCATGTTTGACGCAGCTCGACATTTGTGGTAAATATGGCTTTTAGTAGTACCTTGTAATAATAAACACTTTGTCTTTGATTTGGAGCTGTTGTGGTGAAGGAAAAACGATACGCGAGCTAAAGAACCAAAGTGTTCGTCCACTTTCAGTTCAAGTTCCTGCTTATCAACAATTCCAGCATTTCAGCTTACATGCTTCAAATCATTCCACCAAAATTCGTCTCGGAAAATTCGTTCCAGAAAATTCGTACCGGAAATCTGTCTCCAGGATAAGTCACCTTGGAAAATTCGTTCAGAAAAAAATGGTACTTACCGAAAATTTGATCCCTGAGAATTTGCTCCCGGAAAAATTATCCCGTAAAATTATTACCAATAAAATAGAGTAACGTTAATTAAAATACATAGCAGCATTCAATGCATTGGATAAATTGTAGAATTAATTTACACAGCAGGGAAGCTTGCTTTTGACCATTGACATAAACTTGGCCTGGAACGATTGTATATCAGTGAATGCGTGACTCCTGGTCCAACTATTTGTACTTGAATAGTTTTACGTTGTAGTAGTGTATTAATTCGTCCATTCGTCACTAATTCCATTTTAAGTGCCTGCTTGATATTAAAAATTAAAATATTAAGTTCAAGAATAGCTGGTTATCAAGCAGTTTTCACACAAAATATATATTCTATAGAGGAAAGGATCCCGAAAGACAATATTTTGGAGAGCAAATTTGTGTAGGCACGAGTTTTTGAAGCAAGTTTTTTGAACGAATTTTCGGAGCAATTTTTCTTGAGCAAATTTTTGGAAGCAAATTTTCGGTATCGAATTTTTGGAAGCGAATTTCCTATATCGAGTTTTCAGAAGGAAATTTTTGGAACCAGTTTTCTTGAGCAAATTTTGGGAAGCGAACTTCCTGGAGCAAAATTTCTGAATCGAATTTTCTGAAGTGAATTTTTGGAAGCGAATTTTCGGAAGCGAATTTATGGAACAAATTTTACGGGACGGAATTTTCGCAAAACCCTTCAAACTACCAGAGCTTACCACTTACCCTTACCACAACTGGCATATCGAGCATCACTACTGCTCCACACGCATACCACACTCTTTCATGATGATGATGGTTTCACTCGTTAATATTATTTGAATTGACGTAGGCCAAACTTCTATTCTGGCGATAGCTTTGTTAAATTCATAAGCTGAGACGAGCATGCATAGTGAGAGGACCTGAATACTGTATATTTTGCTCATTGGAGTAGAAATGGATTACAATTTACAGCTATGCGAAGGCTTGTTGACCTTTTTACTACGATGTCTTTTTTGCTCCTAGCATATTTCCTTTGCTCCACCTTGTATATGGATTAATAATTAACTCAAAGCGTTTGTTGAGTAGCTAATGAACTCTGTTGACGAAGTCTGATCACTGAACAATTTTAGACAGTTGTTGGGATGATTTGGGTTCTTGTCCTTAGTTCCATGTGGTGCATGTGCCTACTGTTATTGATTCGGTTGAAAAGACTATTTTCCTGGGATTTGGGATTTCCGATTACCTTTGATGAAGTAATTGAAAGAGAAGCTTTTCCTTCTGAGCCGTCTACTATTGAATCCTGATTGCTTTCAAGTTGTTTAACCCGTCTTTATAATTTGAGGATCCTTGAAATGTTGCCATTGCGACAGTTGTAGTAGTTGTCTGTTGTCAACGTGTTTTTCTTTCTCTTCCGATTGAGCGGAGTGGTGGTAGTGAAGGGAAGTATTTGCGTAGGCATTTGAGATGCTTATGGGATTAATGGGCAGAAGTAGGACCATGATGGGAACCTCAGGAGTCATTCATCTTCACTCGTCTTCAGCCTGGAAGATTGAACCACTCTGCTCAGAAGGATTTATGAAAGCATGTCTTTGACAGTTCAGACAGAGAAGGCGGGAACAATGGGAAGCAGAGGACAAGGAGATTTGAGTGTTCCCAAACAGAAGAGACCAAATCCTCCATTTCCTTAACGGAGAAATTCAGAGGAAATCTCCTTCCTGACAGGTGACATCTCAGGTCACCCTCAGCTATTAATATCGGCAGTCGACAGGAAACCCGGGTTCCATAATCCTGATCCATAATCGATACTCGAAATTAACAGAATGGAGTCGGAATGTTGTTTACTTACACGTGTCTTCACTTCTACTTACACAATTTGGTGAAAAATATAAAAGCATCTCTATCAAGAAAATTTTAATATTTAGATCTTGGAAAGATTTTCCAGATTGACAATATTCTTTGGCATTATATTAGGAATTAGGAATGATGATTAAACGTAGAAATCATGAATTGGCTCTACGCTAGCCAAATTGCAAACTTAATTATAAACTTGATGACTTAAAATTGAAAGGAAAACATCATACGAGGGTTGTCCCATTGAAAACGTACTTTTCTATTTCGCTCATAACTCAAACTAAGCTGAAATTTTCAGCCTAGACGGAGGCATGACTTCTCATGGGTTATGGGTTCAGCAAAAAAACTGAGTAGAAACATGAATACAGTCGAACGATGTGGATTTGTAGGTAAAAACAAAGAGATTTCAAGATTTGCATTGTAAAAATCTGACTTGATCCACTATTCTATTTTTATTCGCGTTTTGCTCTTGGAATAAAATAATCACAAGTGTGGTCGTGAAGGGAATACGATTTGTAACATATTACATATTTTCATGGGTTCAAGTTCTGTAATTCCTATTATAAAAAAAAAACCTAGTCAAACGAATGGGACGAAAAAACAAACTACTATTTCGACCATGTTTGACGTTTGCACAACTTATCAAAATTTGCAAACATTTACAGTTATAAATTTGATCAACTGGTGAAGCAATTTGCCCAAATATTTCACAGGCAAAAATTTTAGTTCTTTTTTGGATTTTTCAAGAAAAAACACGACTTTTACAAAACTGTTCATGGGATCTGAGATCTGACTGCATTAATACTACAACTCAATTTTTTGATGAAACCTAGTTAAGCCTTGTCTCCGTTAATGTCAGCTCAATTCATCTACTCCCACCTGAGCTACGAGCTAAATAGCAAGGTACGTTTCCAATGAGACAACCCTGAGTATCTACTCGATACCAATTACACTCAGGTAGCATCACGTTGCGTTATTCCGTTGAAATTGTACCTTGTAATTGGCAACTCTCGAAATAGGAATTCGGGGTAAAATGGGAATGGGAAGGAAATACTATAATTCACAAGAATAACTCGGCAATACGATATACTATACATCTCGAATCTCGTGTGCCCTAGACACATAGTATATTTGAATATTTGATATCACTGATGCAAAAGACCTTGCCATTCTATTCCTAAAAATCCTCACTTTCACTTCGTCAGTTTTCCTTCGCCAATGCCATTTTTTGCTACTATTATTGAATACCATTTTCAACGTATTTAAAATTTTATTACCGGCTGAATGGGTAAGAAATTACTCATATAACATGAGTTTTGCCCCGATTGATTCTCCTGCTTTAAAATTGAATTATACTCTTAATGCCCATCTAGAATGTTCCTTAGTTAAAGAAGAAACTTAAATGTGTTTATTTCAATATTAAATCGAACTATTCTAAATCGATGAGCCAATATTGTACGGATTTTGGCACATGCCTCTACCTCCACGATCACCTTACATAAATATGGATTACTAGGTTCGAAGTTCTCTTGGCGCCACATGACCTGAGCTTCAAATAGCTTGTCCTGTAAAATATTCAGGATTCCAAATCATCCGATCAACTTGACCAGTTTTATCGGACTCATCGCAGCTTCCCTGCCTCACTAATGTGCTAACCTGCGTCACTTGGAAATTGAAAACATCTATTTCTCAATTATCCGTTTGTTCAACCCTTAATTTAAAATTGGAAATGCACTTGTGTGACGCGATGTGGATTCTTAACATGAGGTCAAGAGCTTTCTTCCTACTCCACTCCAAGGAGATTGGCACATTCCTATCTAGTTCCATCCATGTAAATGAGAATCCTGATGAGCCCGTGTTGCTTAAATTATACACGAATCTATTATTGACAAACGGGGTTTTGTTTATGCTAATTTCCAGAATGGAGACGCATGAGGATGAGGACACTTCTGTGGAACTTCTTTCCGTCAAAGAACTGGAGACGCCAGCTGACAAGACGCTGGCTCCGGCCGAGGTGTCTGACCTTGATGAGGCCCCAGGTACGACGGAAAGCGCCAAAGAAGGGGAATTGGAAGAAAAAGTATTTGGGGTGCCTCTGCCAAGCTGTAGCACTGAGGAGACGGATCAGGACCCTGACCCGGATGGGGACGGGGACGGAGATGCTGATGACAATACTGACGAGCCTGGACAGTCTTCTGGACTACCTCCAAGGTAAGTCCATCTCCTGACATGGAGTCAAAAAATAGTCCCTAAAAGCAACGGAGAATTATGTGGAAAATTATGGCCACACAAATTCGAATCTGTGAAACAAAATTTACGAATAATATCGGATTTACATCAAGGGTGGGAAAATTACATGTAGTTAATTGAGAATTACTGATGCGTAATTTAAACACCAGAAGCAACTTTTAATTAGCAATTTAAAATTTTGATAGTACAGCCTGTAATTTGCAATTTTTATGCGCCGTCGTGTAACTTGTACTTTTGATAAAGGGTGCAATTTGTAATTTGTAATTTGCAATTTACATCATTGTCGGCTAAAATTTAAATTACAATTCGTTGAACTTTTTTTTCTAAACTTGACGTATATTGCACCTTACGTTTCCACATTTCGACCAAGCGTAAAAATGCAAGATACTAAGCCGTTTGTTTCGTTTTTTCATTGATTTTAAAACATACTGGGCCTCAATTTTTATGTTGTATTTTTGTAATTGAGTCTGTAATTTGTAATTTATATATAGCTCTAAACTCTGTAATTAGTGAAGGCAAAACTGTAACTATAATTTGTATAATTGAATTGATACTCAGATCTTGGTCTTTTAATTACATGTAATTCTAAATTACATTTGCGTCTACTTCCAAATTACATCAGCAGCGTGTAATTTCAAATTACATTTGAGTGTAATTGTAAATTAGGTTTAAATTATATTTCAGAGTAATTTAAATTATATTTGTGTAAAATTTTCTCACCCTTGATTACCATGCATAGGCAAACTATCTATTTGAAAATCATTTTAAATACCAAAAGCAGAATTACCTTTGGAACTCATTGAAAGGCGTGAGCGCATTGTCGCCTCCAATGTTGGCTGCTTTTCTACAACTGCTCATTCATGAAAAGGCATACACAAAAGGGTGCAAAGCGACAATGGAACGAGATCGACAGGCTTCAGTCCATATCCTACGATATTCTTAAATAAGCCATTTTAATGCTCCTGACTCATCTCTGCAATGTAAAAGTACCGAAGCTCAAATTAAGTCAATAAGAAACGTGTTATCTTCCAAATAAATATGAATTCTACTAATTGCACACGCATCTCCAATACGGTGTAGGCCTTGACATTTAGAAGATGTACACCTGAGCTAAATGTTATGAAAACCTAGTAACTCGTCATCAGCGTGGGATGTGGGATGGGAATGCTCGTTAGACAGACATGTTAATTGGTGTTCCAACATCATCATGGAACGAAGACGAGAAGAAATAATTTCTCAGCAACAAGTTTTAATTATTATGTATTTAACACTAATTAGGAAGGTGGCGTAGTTTGAGCGACCAGCTGCTGAAATATATGCTGAGAGTGAATAACGTCGAATGAATATTTGAGTCTCTATTTGCATTGTTAGCTAAATAAATAGTTTTCAATTTCAAGACAGCAGATGGCAAGTAGATGGCAGATACTCGTAGCAGATGGTAGACTAGACAATATTCTACGAGTAGTATGTGTACACTAACTAAGCAGTAAATTGATAATCAGCTGGATAAGAATACATACATCATTCAATGTCGTTCTAATTAATCGATTTGCGGCTTTAGCAATATTTGTTCCATATTCAAGGAAGATTTTCAGATTTCTATGCGAAATAGTATTTTTTGGGTTCAAATTGATAAATCGCTTCTATTGTACAATACAGGGTAAGCTGTTATGTCCTTAAATTTTTAATTTATCGTGTTGTATACCTGTTCATTTGATTTTAAAAATTCGCTGTTATTGCAAAAGGTGCAAAAATGTGTTCATGCTTATGGGCCTAAGTGCATAAACGAAAGGATAATTTAAATTTAGGGACATTCAAGGTCGTTTATACGCAAATCGTCCATATCAAATAATGTTTTCTGAGAATTTTGCAAGTTCCATAAAGAGGAGATTCGATCGGTTTGTTGAATTGCATATGCTTATTCAAAACTCAACTTAATTTATTTACATGAGATTCATTGAGCAGATTTTTGTGAGGTTAAGTTCAACCTATTCTGGTATCGTACGCGCCCTGCACAATCCTATGCTAATACCTTGCCTACTTAATTAAAACACGTTACTTTCACAATTTACTTAGAATTTTAGGCTCAACAGAGATTTAGACACAAGCGCAATTACTAAATCAAATAAACTGAAAATGATTCTGTAAAACTATGTTACTTAATCCTGTCTTTTGTTTTTATATATGTTTTTGTAAAGATTAAGCTTCATTAATTTTGAGTACCTATCGCAAAGCTTATAACATAAAATCCAAGCAGAATTGAACAGGAAACTAGAGCTCCGCCCCGTAGTAACCTCTTCCAATATTTAAAGCAATCGATTGATAAAGAAATGGCATTTTCCAAGGAGGTGCATCTGTTGTCTTCAATATTCCTGCCTGTCATGCATGCATTGCATATATGCTATCCCTTGTGTTTATGTTTTTTGTCATTTGACACGCTCTTCACAAGAATTAGCTGTGTATTTGTGCCCATAAAATATTGCCTACCTTACCTTACCTTCCTCAACCCATTATTCTGGGCTCCAAGCCAACAACAACAGTATACTTACCTACACCAACAACAACTCCACTGAGGGCGACATTTCTACTTCTACATTCTACTTGTCATACATTATGCATAATGTGGTACAGTATTGGTAACAAAGCCAAACCCTCATACATCAGGCATATTTTCTTGTGAATATTTCCACTACTGTCCTTTCTCTTCGTTTACTCCATCGCGGATCGACACATTATTCGCATATTCATAATTGAATGCCATTGGGGTGGATACAATTTGAAGAATCTGTAAACTTGTTTATTTTGCGTGGATCGTTTTTTTATAGAAAAGTACATAGTTTACATAGATGGGGAAAATTAGTTGATTTTTAACATCTGTGACTTTAAAATCATTAACTGGTTTCTATATTCAGTCCAACTAATACTTCATTTTATCACAAATTTGACGAATTCTGAAAACATAATTTTCGTTGAAATTGTTGACTAATGACCATAATTGCATTTAAAATGACGATTTTAACATTTCGTTGAATTTGATTTTGTAGTTTTGATTTTATTTTTATTTCGTAAACAAAGATGTTCTACTTTTGGTCCTCCCTGCTAATTTGAGACGAGAACCCCCCAAGAACTAAAATCCGAGTTGATTGTTAGTGGAAATAGTAGATTGCAGTGGTAAATATCACTTTGTGGTATGACAACAAAGAACCGGAAATGTGATCTTGTCCCAGAATTAGAATGAGGGACTCGGGGGCTATTTGATCTTGATATAAGATGTTGAGCAAATTGGGTTGGCCCACTTTCCTGTGCACATAAGAGATAGTCGTGGTAAATTATACATTAATGAAATTTGAAGAGAGCATGCTGAAGATACTGCATTAAGTTTCCATGTTAATTACTGGAACAGTTTGCACAAGTCTTGAAGTTAGTCCGGAGACGACGGAGACGAGATTGGGAGAGCATGAGGGAAAGTACTGGAAATGGCTTTTGAAGTGGTTCTTCTGTCACCGTCCGCTTTCTCCAACCTACTAGTCCCGTCTTCCTATGTACGAATGAATGTGCTTCGGTGCAATCGATTTTTCCTGTCCCAGCCTTTGTTTGCACACTGCTTGTGTGGAGCCTGAGAAGAGGTATTATTAATGCTCCTCCTCGAACTCGTCAAACTTTGTTGAGTATGAGAAGAAAGTCCGTGTGGGCATATGATGTCCAACAGTTATAAGTAAGGAAGGCTTCGTATGTAATAAAAACGGTCAAAATATGCACTAAAATATGCAACCAAAAATGTCAAATATACGTTATTTTTATGCACAAAAAAACGCATTTTACGACAAAATAAGTACTTGGCAGAAAATCTAGTCAGCGAAGTGTAAAAACGCAATAGATGTTGGAAATTTCAACTCATAAACATGTCGGAACAGTTTTCAAAATTCCAAATCAAGAATTTACCCAAAAATAAAGCCGGTGAAGAAATTTTGAACTGAGAATTAGTTAAATTGAAGCCATCCTCTCACAAAGAGTTTGATTGTGCCGTATAAGGTACAAAAATTTGTCAGAATGCTTCAAAATATGCAAATATGCAATAAAATCACAAAATATGTAAATGTTCACTAAAATCTCAAAATATTCAAAATCTGGAAATACGAATACGCTAAAATCTCCAGCAAAATTTCCAAATATGCACTAAAACCTTAAAGTATGCAAAATATTCAAGCACATATGCACTGAAACCTCAAATTTTATAAAATATGCAAACAAATACGCAAATATGCACTAAATCCTCAAATTATGCAAAATATTCAATCACATATACACGGAAACCTCAAATTTTGAAAAATATGAAAGCAAATATGTACTAAAACCTTGAATATATTAAATATTTGAAATATGCTATATTATGCGCTAAAACCTAGAACAAAATATGTAAAAATATACGTACCTACACGAAACCCTCAAAATATACAAAATATGCAAATATACACTAAAACCATGCAGTGTCTCCAGAAAAATTCTCAAATATGTAACTAAAACCTCAAAATATTCAAAACTTGTATAAAATTTGGTTAAGGCTGGAATCGGAACGTATGCATCGTGGAAACCTTAAATTAAAGTCTACAGATAACCCCCGAATAAATACTTTTTGCATAAGAAACCGTTCTCTAGTTATGAGGTGCGTCCAACATGAGCCTGTCATTGTCTTGGAGACGGCGGAACTTGTGTGAAGAGAATCGAGCTTTTCAGTCCGTTCCTTCTGAGACGGGCATGTCTGGAAATTAGATTACGGGGGCGGAACCTCTGTCAATTCAACGGCTCCCCAATTCCTCCACCTCACTGGACTAACTAAACCCGATCACCCGAATTATTGATTAACCACCTTTCATCTCAGGCTTCCAAAACAGGACGAATGGTGGAGAAAATGGATCTTCAATTACTGGACGTGTATTGTTCTGAAAATGGACACAGGCTCTTAATATTTCAGCTCATATGACAGACAAGCCATGAAAGATCATCGGGTCTGCTTCTGTCAACACAAATTCTTGAAAGGCTTGACGAAAGTTTGGTTGCTATGCTACGTGTCCGAAATAAGTGCGAAGAAAGTGTGACAGATTTGATTCTTACTTATAGAAATGTTTATATGTTCAAAGAATGTTTTGACAACTTTGTCAATCAGGAGTCAAGCGTGTTTGTTTCCTTGTTTTGTAGTGCCTGTCAGTCAAGAGTGTTTAGCTAAAAGCTAAAATAAAGGCGGAGTGTAATACGATATACATATTTACTCTATTGGAGAAACAGTATTCACTTAATTATTCCTTGACTACCAAATTCACTAGAATCAGTAAGGCGTCGATCTCAAATTGGATTTAAACACCTTTCAACGTGGATGGAATTACTAGTTTCATGTTTCATATGGGTATACTTAAAACAACATTTTTGAACTTGGCTATGGGCCATTTGTTTGGATATAAATATAGAAGCAGGAGCTTCAAAGTCAGGCTCATAATCATTCCTGAGAAATTGTAATTATGCTCAAACCTGTCGCATACTGATCCGTGAGAATTTGCAATTATGGCAGAACTGTTTCGAGCCTGTCAAACAGCTGATGATGTACCTCTAATATAATCAGTGCTTCTCAATGTGGCGAATATTCGAAAATGATACAATTTGGCATTCCACAGAAACATAACAGTAGATTTAATTATCACGCTCCTCGACCTCGACTCGTAAGCAACTCTCCACTAAATGTCGCGTCTGTACTCCTGACACTCCTGAGTCCTGAGACAGTTGAAGAACTACAATTAGATCATCATTTTGAGATTTACTCAACATCCTATCAATCTTCGATACAAGATGTTGTATGATTTTATACATCAAAGTTAGTAGTTTATACATATGTAACTCTTCAAATTCAAGTGAGATTCTTTAGTCCAGTTGAATGTCTTGATGAAGGACTAATGGTCCAAATTGTTGTCAGAGTTTTCCTAATTTTGTTATTTGGAAATCAGGAATGGCCTCCTTCACTTTTCCTCATTATTCCACCTTGTAAAAGTTCCTGGATCCTGGAAGCAGTTTGTAGATTTCTATACGTCGTACTCATTTATTTCCTGTCCCTACTTCCACTTCGTTTTCTTCGTTCCATGTCAATTGTGAGCAATCAGATTTCCACCACAGCAGCAAATTTAGATTTATTTAAAATTCCACCATAGTTGGAAAATAATGGATTGTACTCCATTTAGTTCTATCTAGTAAAATAATGCAATACGTCTCAGTAGACAGAACTATGTAGTTGCCTAATGTAGTCACAACCGTGTTGTGAATTTGAATGATGTGGATAACAGTTAACGTTCGGTACGGTACAGTTCCTAATGTCGTTTACAGCATCTTTGTGTAGCCCGTGAATTGAATATCAAGTTGGAAATAATCCTTTCAGTAGCCCATGTAGCATTGTATTACGCTGCTATGATAGTCGAGAGACTTACACAGTGTATTATTTGTAACTAGAGCATCATAAAAATGTTAAATATTTTGAACTCAGAAATGAAGAAAAAATCAAATCAAAATTTTTGCCAAGACGTTGGTCACTGATAAAGATATTGGTTAAAGTTGTTGTGTGACAGAGGGAGGGAGGGAAGGACCCACGACTTGTCGTTCTTATATAAAAGGATGGGAAGAGCTCAAATCCCAATTGGCAGGGAACCCCCGAGTCCATATTTACTCGGAGAAAGCTGTCGGAAATGGAGAAAGTAGCGTCAAACCTTGGAACCAACAAAGTGGCAACTTCCTACTATTTTCTAAACTCCCTTTGGTAAATTCTATCTACATTTCCTGTTTGTGCTCCTTTGACGGAAATAACAAAACTTATCACGATAGTGAACAATTTAAGAATTGTACAGTAGAGAAAGAAGTGTAAAATTCTACGAACATCCTTGTCTTTCTACTCTTTAATTTGATTGAAGTAAAAGCAATTTTTAAATGACCCTCATAACCTACAGTTACCGTCATCAATTTTTCATCAGCGGTCAATCTTGGAGTGATTTTCTGGACCGTTCTACTTTAAATAGCAGTAGATGTTTGGGCTTGAGTGGTGTTTAAAAGTGAAAAGTTTTCCATGCCAGGAGCGAAATTCTATTTTTGAGATTCATCAGGAGTGAAAAGCCTGGTTACCTACATTTGAGTAGGATCGGATTTTGTTATTCCACTCTCAGCATTTGGATCTTCATCACTCCATCCGAAGTGTCGATGAAAAGTGGTAGTAAAATGAGTGGAAGGGGAAATGGAGCGCTTTCTCCGGCTTCATCCCTCACTGCACTCAATTCCTTTACGCTCGACTGAACTTTGCACCAGAAATGTACAGCTAAAATTGAGTCGAGGGTCGTGCTCATGCCAAACCACCAGTCATTTCAGTGCTTTCCAAAAATTCTCATTTAAAACTCCCAGTTGATCAACTCAATTCAAATCTGCTCAGCCCCGGACGTTGTGAACTAAATAAGGAAACTTTTCCCTAGTAAAAAATTATTTAGCTACTAGCTAACCCTGGAATCAGTGATATGCACTGATCCGTGAATTGAATTTGTCAAATATATTTCTTCCAATGCGCTTTTAATTTTAACTGGTAAAACTTAAAATTCGCTGAATTTGCAAAAATTTGAATATATGAATTACATATAAGGCCATTAGCGGAACATGGGTTTCTATAGCAACTGTCCTGACAAAGTTACTATGTATGTGACAGATGGATAGATTCACAGAGAGATCGATACACGACAACTCGTCATTAAATTTTGATTCTAATTAACGAATTATATGTTCAACATTTGAGATTTCAGATTAGTTACGGCGGTTTCTTATAATAGTCCACCGTTACATAAGGTGACCAAGTGTAACATTTGTCAGTGGTTTCAAATAGTCCAGCATCTAAATCTAATTTAGGATTGAGCGACAAATGCAAGGTTTCCAAATAAAAACATTTGAAAATCTGAAGTGGGATTATGAAAATTAAACTCACTTCACCGTTTCGGTACTACTCGTAACTATTGTGAAGTGCTTCGGTTTTTCCGAGTTTATTGTGACTAGCGTTAGCTTTGACTCCAGCTAAATTCCCGAATCGAGCACAACAAGAATTATTCGTGTTTTTCCATGACGCAGCAAAGAAGTTTTCTTCATCCTAAGCCAGGCCAGAATCTCTAAAGTTTCTTAGAATCGAGTCTGAGATTTAAGGATTGGCAGCCACTCGATTCAGAACTAGTGGACAATGTAATAAGAACAAAGTTGTAATTCTTCCTTTTGTGTGAAGCCGGAAAATTGATAAAGATTAATTCAATCATTAAATATTCTATATTTTCAAAAAAATATTGGTACATTGCACAATTCAAACCCGTTTAAAATGTAAATGTCATTTTCGGAGATTCCGGTTCAGAGACAACAAAGACAACTCACCGACGGCCTCTGCTTCCCACGTGTCCAGATTCGCCCTTTGTCTTTGGTCTTTGTTCTCGGTGACTACCTGCCAGTGCGCCCGGCGCCTCCTGTGAACAATCCAGTCTAAAATGTCCACCTTAATCAAATTCCCTTGTTTGAAATCCACGTGAAGGCTTCATTTCAATTTTTAACGAGAGAAGAGAATTGGTGCTCGTGTAGAAACTAGAGACGTTTTATGGTGCACTATATTTCGGATTTTATTGCATTTCTGTTCTTGTGCCTTTGGGCGTTTGAACGGAGTTCACCACGTCCACATCAACCTTGGAAGTCTCCTGTCATTTTGGAAGAGAAGAATGGACCCACATTTATTTGGTTGAGGAGTGAAAGGAGGCGAAAGGAGAGTCTGTACTTGGAGAGAGAGAAAGCTCTTCATTTCACCCACTCCTCCTGTTCACCTACATTTCAGTGAGGACTTCAATATGTATGTAGTTTCAGCCTCCTTCGAAATGGATGAGGGAGAAAGGAGGCACAAGGGAGTGTCATTGGATACGGATTCGGATGCAACAAATGAATCCACGAAATAAACCTCTTCATCAACTCCATCCTCTCCATTTCCTGGATTCATGCAACCTGGGCATGTTCCAGTTCCAGGAGTGCAACTGCATGTTGTGAGAATTTGGTCTGGAGTCCAGACATACGGAAGGCAGCTGGAGCAGACGTGTAGCCGAATAACTCTTTTAGTCTCCTCGTATTGAAAAAAATATTGGAACTACTGTTTGTTGCTAATATTTGAAGTTCACTTTCATTATTATCTGAATTTTCTGATAAGATTACGCCCTATCTATCTACTATGCTTTAAAAATATGAAAATTTCGGGCTTATGTATTACGAGTATGAGACTTTACGTATCCCGACAATTCATAGTTATGCTAGGGATTGTCTAGATCATGCGATACGATCCTTTATAATAGAAGATTGGCGGTCAATGTTAAGTTAACGGTTTTTAAGGACGGTGTATCTGTGGAGTATGTACTACCCCCGTGCTACCCACTCATGCAACCCCAAACTCGTTTGCTACTCTTCTTATGTGTAGCGGGCTTTTTAGTCAGTTCTGGTTAGGTTAGGTTAGAATCTGTACAAATTTACGTCGCGGGTTTCCGAAAGCCTAACCTAACCCAGAGGATCAAAATAATGATTTCAAATACATTTTTCAGAGGGGTAGCAGAAGCAGTAGCACAAGGGTTACATAGAAATTCGCCCTGGATACCTTAGCTTAAAAACATTTACGCGATGTTACGCTATTGTGAGCTGGGCTAGGTTAGCTTAGCCGCATTTGAAAATTGACAATATACAACCTGATCTGGTAGCACTAACCATAGCAACGTAGAAGAACCCTAAAAATTGTCAAATTCTCAAATATCATTTTATGTTCGTTATTTTTCGCTTCGTTATGGAAATTCTGGACAGGAAATACACTAGAAAAATCGGCAGGTTTCATATATAAAATGGCTTGACGCAATCTGCTGCTTCCTGTAACGTTTATCCACAGTAAACTTGGTGAAAACTTGAAAAATCGTATTATGTTCCCAAGACCAAAACGAACTTAATTAAGCCGGCGGGAAGGTCCAAGGATTTATAATATTATATTTCACTCAATATTCCCTTACACTACAGGATGTTTCCCGTCGTTCAAAATTGTGCTCTATGTGGTTATGGGCATTGGAAATACGATCGGACAAGGAAAAGTGAAACAATTAGAAATATAACTGTGTAAGTGAGCTGGAGCATACAGGTTAGCCTGGTCCAAAATTCTCGACTTTTTTTTTTCTGAGACCGTACCCCTTTAAAACTTTCCTTTATATGCAGAAATAAGTATCCCAAAATTTCAAAAAATAATATTGACATTTAGAGGTCGCTAATCGCATCCAAAGTTTCATAACTTTCTCTTATGGCATTTAGCATGGGGATTGAAAGTTGTGACTTGATATTACATGCTTAGTTCATCATACTGTCATTATATCTCATACAAACACTGGCACATGATCCTCATAAAGCTCTAAGTTCGGATATTCGATCAGTACCACCACCAAAGTTGTCGAAGAGTGACAATGTTGAATCTATTTTCTCCTAAGGGTATTAATGTAAAATGGTTACCCGATCCCGGACTGGTACACAGAGTTCGTGGAATGAGCTTTAACACTACAAGCTTTAATACCAAATTCAAAAAAGGTGAATGTATTCTTTTGGTAAAGAAACTTAGAAAGAGCATACTTTCATTAGCTTGTCGACACCGCATCTTGGAAATCATGATAGCTGCAGTTTTTAAGTCTAGAATGGAGAGTACTTCAGGACCGGCAGTTTGTACTGTTCAGGAAGTGTCAAGGGGTATGATAATCTCTGGATCCGAACCTGGAACTAAGAACGTTTTTGCAAACCCAA
>JAQFYU010000911.1:0-17728 GCA_034694905.1 Ceratophysella granulata | reverse complement strand
AGGTGGTGGTTATATCCTCGGTGATTCAGTACTCTATGGACCGGAAAGACTGTTAGAAAATGACGTAATTCTCGTCGTTCCGCATTATCGACTTGGAGCACTCGGTAGAAATCCAAATCTGTAGTGAAATTCATTGAATTTCAATTTTCTTTAAATGGACTACGTGTTTTTAGGTTTTCTGTCAACGGCAGATTCCGTTGTACCTGGGAATATGGGTCTGAAAGACCAGGTAAGCAATAATTTAATGGTAATTAATAATTAGTGATGATTGATGATTCTACTACTGAATTCATTTTACTAGGCTTTAGCTCTTCGTTGGGTAAGCGAGAACATAGAAGCTTTCGGTGGTGATCCAAACCGAGTGACAATTTTCGGAGAATCCGCTGGAGCTGCATCAGTTTTGTATTTGATGCTTTCACCAACGACAGAAGGTGAGACTCATGTCACTTAAGTATGTATAACTATGGCTTCATCAATCGCAACTGAATTTGATGTTATGCAGGACTTTTTCATCGAGTGATTGCCCAGAGTGGATCACCATTATCAGTTTGGGCCAGAGACAACACTCCATTGGAATCAGCACATCGATTTGCACAGAGTTTGGACTGTCCCATTGACACAAGTGCCAACTTAGTTGCTTGCTTACGGAAAAAAACCTGGCAGGAATTGGCAAAAACAACTTTTACCAATTTGGTACGCAGTATTTGGAATTTATGAGATGTCAAGTCAAAAATCACGTCAGTACTCAATACTCAAATGTGTGCTTGTTCACAGATGTATGATATCAGTCAACTTCGAATAGTATTTGAAGCCGCGTCACCCGTAGTCGAGCCTGACCTACCTGGAGCTTTTATTTCAAAAGAACCCTTGACGATTCTGAGAGAAGGTCAATTTCCGGATGTACCCGTAATTCTGGGTACAGTTCAGCATGAAGGCTCAGCTATTCTCGGAGCAGCATACTCTTTTAACCTTGGGCACAGTGGGAATTTGGAAAATCCTAATTTTGTACGAGATGAACTACTTCCAACATTTTTGAAGAGTCTGGGTGTCAATGAATTAGAGGGGACTGGGTCTCCAATTTCGCAGGCTGTAGCATTAGCCTTTCTGCCAAGCGGCGCTCGAGATAATTTTGAAGAAATTACTGAAGGTCTTGTTGACCTGCTGAGCGTTGCCGTCTTTAAAGCGTCTGTACTTCGAACTGCGGATCTTTTGAAGCGGAAAATTAATAGTGTCTATCTCTACTCGTTTGAACGTCAAGGGTTCAATTCTCTCTGGACTCCACTGTTTAATCTACTCGGGGTTTTGCTTGGTCAAGAACCGCCGCCAATTCAACATGGCGTCATGCATGGAGACGATTTGCAGTATTTCTTCCCGCTTCCGTTTATTGTTACGGGAGACGACCGGAAGTTTTCGGATATGGTCTGCAAAATATGGGCAAACTTTGCGCTGACAGGGTAAGCGATTACATTATATTCCACTGAATTTGCATAATTTTAGTTGATGTCATTTAATTTCTAGGAACCCAACTCCAACTGACGACACGACATTGCCGCAGTGGGTACCTTACTCTATTCAGGAAGGCAATTATTATAAACTAGACGTTATTCCGGAAGCCAAGCTGGACTACGTTTCATCTTGGAGACAAGGTTTCAAGAAATAGCTTCAAAGTTCCAAGTAAATTCTTGTTAAGGCTACTCGATACTCGAGTTCCTGGTTTACTCTGTAAAATAAAATTCGTATTCGAACTATACATGTAACTTACATATTATGAATCGACCAATACGATTAAGTATAAAAAGTAAAAGCTTACAATGCAATAAATTCAGCTATTCGAACTATACTTCAATCTGGCATAGGGAATAGTTTGGGATATAAGTGTCCTAGTGTTTCCACATTATTTAGAATTGCTAGGCGGAGCTTCTCAGTAAGAACTCCGTCAACTTTTCCAAAGTCCGCATCTCTGACGAACTTTTTGGACATTGGATCCTTTATAAAAAGTGTTGGGACCGGAACGTTACCTTTCATGTACCACCAAATATCTCTGAGCAGGGCCAATACTTCATTCGCCTTCAGTTCTCCAATCACTTGTCCAATGTACGACAATGGCGGTGGAATTAGTTGACCGGTTCGCATGATATTCACAAGTCGGATTGTCCATTTGAGTTGTTCCGGTGATCTTCGTGCTGGAGTTTTCTGCGAATGAAATCAAAGTGTTCAAATCTGTTAGCTTTTTGTCAACTCAACAGATTTGCCCGCTTTCTGTATGCCTACCTGACAGGATGTCCAATGAGCCATAAATGTTGCCATGAGTGCTCGCAGAAGAACAGAACAATAGCATAATGAAGGACAGTAATTTGCAACCAATTCCAGTAAGTCCCACAGGTACGGATGTTCCTCGAAGGCACGGCGGATTTGTAGGTCTCGTTCTACTTGAACCTAAGGAATAAATTAATTGAAGTTAGCAAAACGGTCACAATTTACGAAAAATCAATTTAGTACATGGTTCTTCGCATTATTTATATAAATACAATTAAAACAAGCAAACCTTTGAGAATTCCTCTTCTGGCCAAGGCAGTCCATTAAACATGACATCCGGTGAGACAATTTCAACTAAGAGTAGTGCAACTTTTCTCATTGCTTCAACTGACACGTCTGGTTCAGTAACTTCCTTCTTGACCTTGACAACTGTGTCCGCAGAAGCTCCGTTTCCATTTTCGCCATTTCTTCCATTGGACGGATTCGCCATGCAGACGGCGAGTATGGAGCTCAGGAAGAGCTGAACGTTCAGATTCCAATCATCATTCTCATTAATTTGAACCTTGGGACGTATACTCACGCACATATTGTTAGTATTGGATCTACTCAATTTCCCAGAATGGAAACTGGTGGAATGAATTCTAGTCATAGAGACGCTGGAAGTTCTTTTCTGATTTTCTCTCAGGAGTGAAAAGTACATGGAGAATCGGTCTGGCTCAAACTCGTCGTCATCCACGAGATAGTCTTGATTTATTCCTGAAGGCCGACCTTTGACAATTTCGTTTCTTTGTTTGAACAGGTTACGACAGTCAGGATTCAAACAGGATTGAACTAAACTTCTCAGAGAATCATTCTGTACGGCTTGAGTTGTTGAGAGTTCATGAAGAAGTTTGGAGATTTGACTCACGAGTTGCATCTTCTCACCTCGATTCTGAAGGGCTAGAACTTTAAAGAGCATTTCAACTAAATATCGTTCCACCTTGAGGAGTGCACCGAATCGGACGTTGAGAGCTAAGTCGGGAACATTAGCTAGGATACCAACAATTAGCATTGCTTCTTCCATACAGAACTGGAGCTTTCGTGTATCCAGGAGTGACACGAGAGTTGACAAGTTGTCCCGAACCACTGAGGAGAGTTTGACTCGAATCATGAGCATTCTCCAGTGTTCACTTCTCACAATTCGTAGCATGTTCTGCCAGGGTCGGAGATGCAGTTTTGATGCTCCTGAATCTCGTGGCAAGAGCCGTGACTCGACGATTATGATTCTGAGAGAATTACTCAAGATGGTCGGATACCGCATTTCCAACGAGGCAACGAGATTCGTCAAATGCCATAAATGACTGTCAGTTTCGCAGTGGCGAAAATAGTATACGAGAGCTTTGATCCCCACTGCTTCACCTTCGTAGAAGGCAATTAGTTTTACTATTTGTTTCGCAACACGTGAGAGTTGCATGTCAGGATCCGTCAGGAAGGAAATGTTAATATCTGAATTTTCCTTTAAGGCTGAAATACAAGGGAAGTTCTTCACCAACTCTTTGTGTGGTGCTTCAGACTCGTACAGCAGGCTCGAGATTTCAATCATGAAGTGTTCTGTAAAGTACGCAAAAATGTCTTGAATAGTCAATAACCAATTAAGCGAAATACAAAGTAAAATTGATTTCTTACTCAATAACATACGAGCCTTTTGTCCAATAGCTCCCTCCCATGATTTACAACCATTCATCAGAAGTTCTAACGCATTAGGTCCTCGCGTACTCTTTAGAATGAGATGCGTAACTAATGCAACAAGAGCCTTTGGATTGCCTCCAAAGTGCAGCTGAATCCATGTTGGTATCAAGGTGCTTAGAATTTTCAGAGTATCCTCTTTGACTATACATGAATACATAAAATGTTAAAATGCAATGAAGTAACCAAAGAGACATAAGAAAATGTCATACACCAGAAGCAGATCATGCATGTCCAACAAACTGCTGATGACAATCTTTTGCTTACCCTTCGGCAAAGTACTGTCCATCAGCACATCCAAGAGTGGGACAGATGAAGAACAGAGCTGGAGCAAGTATGGAATTGCGTAACGCTCCGCTGTTGTATTCGTTGAAGACAATACGCTCTAGTACGGAAATTACAGTATTGTGATTTAGATTTTTTGCAAACGAAGTTAAAACTAGTATTAGAAAAGAAATTCGATGTCAATGTCAACGAAAGCAAGAAATCGACAAACCTGTAACATTTGGTCAAACGCATGCTGAACTTCTTTCGAGTGTGTTGTTGAAAGATGACCTAAGATACCTCCGACGGAGCTTAACTTTGACGCCTGTGGAGGCGTTGTTGAGAAATTAATCAGGCCGAGTCCCAAAACTTCTGAAACCACTGTCTGTGGATACGTATTTCCAACATGAGCAACTACCCAGTCGAAGTGTGGACTATGCTCTGCACTTGTGTCTGAAAGAATTGGACAAACTTAATGATTGTGACTTGTGACTGTTGAGAACAGTCAACAGTTCATTTTAAAACTATGATTGATTTTATACCCAGAAGTGCAGTAATGAACGAGTCAGTGCTTGAATGATTATTGCATGTCAAGCAACGAGAGGTGAGAGTCACAAGACTCTGAATTGCCTTGGAACCCATCCAAATTGTAATGATTTCATTGACGCTCTGTTGTCTCTTAAATAGTGGCTGATTGGAATTCATGGTTGACAGCTGTCCCAACAAATGAAGTGCCCAGGTAGAGAGGATTGGGGACCAAATCTCTCCACATCCGTCTAAATAGAGCATAAATGTTGAATGGATTTCAGTAAGAATTAACTGGATGTCTTCTTCAACTAACGACAGGCCACTTTCACCCTTCTGAAATGTAAATCAAAATTCCAATTAATTTTGCCTCTACGATTACGCTAAGCCAAAGAAAAAATCATATGTGAATATAGTAAAATGCAAAATATTACCTCCTCCAAATTATGAAGATGTTTTTGAACAAATTCCTCGTAGATGATTGAAATCATGTCAAAGACGGCATCTCGCGCAACCGGAAGATGACGAAGTAACCAAAGTCCAGTTCTTGTACATCGCTGAATTTCAGCTTCGTCGCCAGTTGCTTTCGCCTTGCTTGATCCACTCAGAAACTTCCGAAGCTCGACAATCAATTCTTCCCCTGAGGGATTCGTCGGATACCGATCCAAGAAGGACATCTTGCTTCTATCTTGTTAATACTCTAAAAATATTAGGAGAACTGGTGAACCTTTGGTATACTTACCTTGGTTTCGTTTTGATTTGTAATTGTAATTAGTCAATATTAAATTTATAAAATACCACACAAAGCAAAGCACAATATAGAACATATAACTCAAACTAAAAATAGTATACAGTTTGCGCGAGTGCGACGCGCGACTAGTGACTAGTGCTTGTAATTCATATAACTGCACCAAAATGTTATTTTCATCTAATAATGGTTCATGTGCGCTTACGTCCGCCTTCAGTAGGTCAATTGTTGTAGCACGGTTTCACTCAATGTTCGTCTATCGAGTCGTTATGCCAGGGCAGCAGGGTCAGTCAGGCAGGCCAGAGACTCTTCTCAAACCACAACAAACCGAAACCCGAAACAGAGACAACCGAACTCGCCGAATTTCTCAATGCAACTGCACTGCACTACTATTGACTGTACAACACTGCTTTTTTAGCCTTTGCCTGTTGTTGCCTGCTTGTTTAGGCGGCTAAATCTAAACTGTTTACACCGCGAATTTTCAAAGGTATTATTTTGATGAACTCTGCAAACTACGATGCAACCCAAGGTACATAGATAGGTTGATGCAACCGGTTCGTTTTTACCGTCCGCCGCTTTTGTTGTTCGTTCCGTGCCGTACGTTTGTGCGTTCCCTTTATTCGTATTCATTCCGAAAAACTATATAAATTGGCTGGCTTTGTTGTGTCTTGCGATTGTGACTGACGGGGACCTGTGACCTACTACCACGGTTGACCGACGGGCACCACCACACCGCCACATAAGAAATGGCGAGTCGACAGAATAGTATTGATACTGCGGCGGAAGCGCCCAAATCTTCTGGTCCAGGATTTGTGGGCATCAAGTTCTGTCCAGAATGGTAAGCGGAAGCGCTACGCTCAGCATCTAGCGTATTTAAATTTGTCAATCAATATGCATCACATGCCACCAGGCCAGCAGGGCAGAGGGTCTAATAAGGTGCACAAACAATTCCATAATAAATGAAGAGGAATAAGTCCTCGAACTGCAACATGGTCCAGTGTTGCATTGTATTGCTTCCTATTTATAAATAATATAAATATTTGCCCCAATTTGCAATTGCATTTTGCATGCATTACACAATTAGGATTTGTGTGTTTGGAAGAGTCTATTGCATTTCAAAGGTGACAGGGCACTATGCTTCGTGAATTTATGCATTTCCAACTCCAATCGACACAAGCCCTCCTCCTTGATGACCTCAAGTAGGTGTCGGGCAGAAAATTGCAGTTAAATGTAGTGCTTGCCCATGCCATGTATAAAGAAAATTTGGGTTTGACTATCCCTCGGATCACTCGGAACACTCAAAGTGCGGACTCCTTGGAACACGGACCACTCGGAACACTCAGAACACTCGGAACGCTCAATGTCCGGACCCCTCGGAACACGGAACACTCGGAACAGTCTTTTTTTTACTCGGAACACTCGGAACGGCTTATAACTCCGAAAGTTTTGAGTTAAGAGCAAAATGTCAAACTTGACGATTTGTTCCAAATGACGCGTACTACTAGAAAATGAGATAAAACAAGAGATTGCCATTGAAAAAAATTTCATGTCGAAATTTGGCTATGTCCCGTTCCGAGCTCAGAATTTTTTGACTATTACTCGGAACGGCTAATAACTCTGAAAGTATTGAGTTTAGAGCAACAGTTCCCTCATCACGAATTGTTGGAAATGATGAGTTCTATCCGAAAATGACATAAAAATAGAAAGTTATCAGTTCATTTTGAAAGTCCATTCACCGTTCCGAGCTCGGAATTCTTGATTGACTATTACTCGGAACGGCTAATAGCTCTGAAAGTATTGAGTTTAGAGTAAAAGTTCCCTCGTCACGAATTGTTCTAGATGTCGAGTACTACTAGAAAATGAGATAAAACAAGAGATTGCCAGTGAAAAAAATTCATGTTGAAATTTGGCTATGTCCCGTTCCGAGCTCGGAATTTTTTTTTGACTATTACTCGGAACGTCCGAGGGATAGTCAAACCCGAAAATTTTCTAAGCCTAGGTCGCGCCTATTGCGCCCACCCGTGTTTGTGTCTCTGAAATATCGGTTGTTTTAATGTATTTTATATCCTATTTCAGTAATAATATGCTGTATCCAAGAGAAGACAAAGAAAACCGCTTGCTACTTTATGCAGTAAGACAAAAATGCAAGATTTTGTATTGTTTGTATTTATAATTTAATCACGAAGATCAACTTTAACTTTATATTTACTTCATTCCCTAGTGCCGGAATTGTGACTACAAACAATTGGCGGACAACAACTGCATCTACGTGAACAAGATTACTCACGAAATTGAGTGAGTGATATTGCTATGCTACATGCCAAAATAGCTTGCTGAAAAATATGTTTGCGTTTTGCAATGTCTGCAGTGATAGTAGAAGTATTTATGTTTCATAATTCCTTTCGTTTCAGTGAATTGACTCACATTGTTTCGGATGTAATCTCGGATCCAACTTTACCAAGAACTGAAGATCATCCTTGTCCGAAGTGTACCAGTAAAGAAGCGGTGTTTTTCCAGGCTCAGACCAGACGTGCTGAGGTTTGTTCCACTAGTCGATACATCATGCCCATGCCCATAGTTTTTAAAATGTGCGAACCTAAATTCGAAGCTCCATAAAATACATCGCTCTATTTCCATTTATTTAGGACGAAATGAGACTCTATTACGTTTGTACGAATCAGCATTGCACTCATCGCTGGACCGAGTAATTCGACTAATCTATCTGGACTCTTGATCTATTCCTGCATCTTCGAGTTTGGCACTGCGGTCTGTCAACTTCTACTTTGATTACTTTTGATAAAATAAAGTGACCGTTCCATTTAATCACAATACTACTCATATCAACCGAATTCGTTCGCGATCGTAAGTCTCTCATCTCCCTCTTTCAATCACAGAAACTTATTTCGTTCACTGTGGTGTTGTTGGGTTTCTCCGGTGTCTCGGAAGCCTCTGAGCACCCTGAAATCGGATTGAGTTCGTTGAATCTGGAAATCTTTGATTCTCCTAAGCGTCTCTGACTCTGTATAAATTCTTAGAATTGCAATCGAGTTGAGTAAATTATTTCCTGATCCTAGTAGTTTACATGTCAAAAGGCCAAATATCAAAAATGAGATAAAGTTAATGTCTTTTAAATTGATCCACCAACGCATACATACATGGAAATAAGTCCAAGCGGCAATGTCAAGTACTTATACAATGTATTTAATCACTTTTTGTTCTGTTCTCTGTGCTGAATATAAATTGGCATTGGAAGCATTTCTGGAAGATTTTAGGCTTTATGAAACCAGTTTCACCGCTTTTAGCATTTCAAAATGTGTGCGAGATAAATCGGAAATTAGAAGATCTCTATAATACAAGTGCTTGTTGACTTGTGACGAAGTTTTGTGGTAGATTAATTTGACTTAATATTTTAGAATAAATTAGAAAATGCAACGACCTGCATATGGCACTCATTTGAACATTGGAAATTAGAATCCATACCTATTTCGAAAAACAGATTTCGATTCAAATGCAATTCAAGGCATATTTTGTGACTTTCTACAGGCAGACCCACCATTATAACTACTTTTCCTAACCCAGGAGTGTATGTTCTGGTAATACTTCCTTGTCTGAGTGAAATTAACAACATGAAGCTTAGTGCAGAGATCACAATAAATTGCAGCTACCGAGTTATTCACCTGAAATACTTTCCTCCACTCGAAATACTTTAAATACTCTGCATCATGTTGATCTAAATACAACAAATAATCTGTCAATTCCTTCACTGTTTTGAATTCAAAAGCATTAATGAATGATTTTTTAGGAAACAATGCAGAATAGTTAGCTCCACCATAAACTACTGGCACAGTTCCATATTCCAACGGTTTGAAGAACTTTTCAGTCACATAATCATCACAGAGTGAATTTTCAAAGGACAACCAGAACTTGTACTTTCCTCCTAATTCTTTATAGCAATTTTGGGTGCGACTACAGGTCAAATTCCCACATTTCCCATAGTAGTCCACAGGAACGTACTTCCGGATGTTCTGAACGAGTTTCTGTCTTCCGCTCTCACATTCACAATTGGATATCATCGCTGCAACCAGCTTCGTTTTATTCTGACTGGAGAAATTGTCGACCGTTGACGCTTCCCTTCGTATAACTCTGCCATAGGGCCACTGCACATCCGAGTCCGATCGATAGGTCATGGTCCAGTTAATGTGCCCATTGAATTTTTTGAAGTTGATCCAACCTGCATTTGCAGGAGATTCGAGTAGGAAGAAAATCCAGACTTGGTCGGGTTTAGTCGTCGAGTGCGGAAGTGGCAAGTGTGACTCTCGGTCATCTTCTCCATGAAACACAATGGCATCACTCGAGTCCTTCAGACTTCGATTATTTGTAAGGCCACATTGGTAGGGACAGTCGTCAAAGGTTCGATTTGATGCCCACCATGCCGCAAGGCCTCCGTCTTGATGACCGAATATTGTCGTGTAGAATAGAATCAGCTTCTCATCTTCCGCATCGCTTGAGATCGTCTCCACTCTGTAAAACATAAGTTAATTATACGGATGGACGAACTTACAAAACATTATTTTGATTTGTTTGTATTGTTGGGAATATAATATATTAACGTTTTCAATTGTAATTTGAGCTGTTTCAATTCCTGTTCAACAACTTTAGTGAATTGCTCAAGCATTGGTCGCTTTCTGAAATTCCAAAGTTTTAATTCAGAATAGTTACCTGTATAAATACGGTTTAGCTGTTGGAACAGCTGACAAGTTCAAATCCCGGGTCGAAATGGACTGCCAGCAATATGTCACGTAAACAATCAAAGAAACTACTAGACCAGAAATTAGAATTTGATACACGAATTTCGATTTTAGTTTTTTTAAATATACCATTCTGGTTTTACGTTAAAATGTATAAAATGTTTAGTTAGCACATTGTGGCTGGAAATTGGGGAATTTCATTTCATGGAGTATGTAGCCAGATGCAATATGCAATCTGAAGGTAAGACGAACCGAACCGAATATCTGACGCTATACTGTTGCTTTTCCCTATGTTATGTGAAGTCGGAGCCTTTTATACATACCTAATATACGAAGGAGGAGACGGGATCTTTTTTTACTATGGCGTTCAAAATTAATTGCAAGCTTCGTGTGGTGGTAAGGTAACTGGTAACCTATAGCGTATAGCAGATGCATTGTTAAAACACATGAAGAGGCAAGCTCATTTTTTCATCGTTAAGCTTTTGTGAATATTTTGGGCGAATGAAACCATAAGTTTTGGGGACTTAATTAAATAGGCCAAACCATCATAAAATCACACGTGGAACATCATGCCGTCTGTCCGCTGTCAGTTCGAGTATCTAAAATACAAACGCCTATTGTTGTACCAAATAAAAATTATCGAACATCATCTTCGCACCTGCAACTATTTTTCTGCACTTGACTTTGCCAATAATTGGAGGTGAGTTGTTGGGGAGTGAAGTTTTTGCGTGGCTACAGTACGTCATTCTCTGAACACATCTCGAATGTTTAGCACGTGAAATGCAGTGAGATCCACTTGATGAACAGCATAGCTGGGAGCAAGCTAGACGCATCCAAGTGTAAATCCTTAATCTTTACAGTGATGATCTTCTAGAGCATAAAACAGAAGCATTAAGCATGAAAAGGAATGAAGAATGAATCTTCATCTTTGAATGATCCTTAAGATTTTTAATTTAATCAGTTCAGTAGCCAGCCAGGCCAGAGGCTACTGTCAACTGTAAATTGGAGATAAATCTTTGGTTTGAGGTTACCAGGCAATACTATGTATGTAGACCGGCCGGCGGCGGCTGCATCATCCGATAGATTGTAGAAGCATAGAAGAGGTTTATATAATCTCCTCGTACATGTGACATCATGGGCTCAGCTCCATCAACACCGAGTCTAGCTTTCATTTCAGTAGTGATCGAGGAGAAGGGCGGCTGTGCAACTCCAAATCTGTTCCTTCAAAAACAACAGGAGGAAAAAGTGGATATTCCGAATTTCAATCAATTTCTAAGTTTCAGTAATCAGAATTTGAACGAAATGGCTGGTTTAGGACATTTGAGTGAGGACCCTGTTTGGAACAAGCTCCTGTCAGTTTACAACAGTAGCAAGACCAGTTTGGATCTCAGAACTTTATTTCAAAATGATCCTCAAAGATTCGTAAAATTCAGGTAATGACAAAATTGCGAATATTTTCTGCAAAATTCAGATATTCAGCCGCTGTAGAATATACGCGTACATTACTAGCAATTGGAACTGCGAATTTTTTAAAAGTTTTATTTTAAAAAGAAACTTTTCAGAGAAAATTGTGCGGATCACAAATTATTTTCATGAAATATTTAAACAGGACCATTAATTTCAAAAAAAAAGTCATTTGCTTGTACGTAATCCCAGTCAATTCCGAGTTAATTCAATAATTGATGAGTTTAATAACTTAATTCATATTATTACCTTTAGTATTGACTTGGAAGTTCCATGTCCGGATGGTGGCGGTCCCTTACTCCTCGACTACTCCAAGAACTTGATTGATGAGAGCATCCTGGGTCTTCTGTTCGACTTGGCCAAGTCCCGCTCCGTTGAGTCCCGAAGAAATGAAATGTTTGGAGGTCAGAAGGTGAACACGACGGAGGACCGGGCTGTTTTACATATTGCTCTACGTGCCCGTCCCGAAGACAAACCACTGACTGTGGACGGAAAGAATGTTATTCCAGATGTGACTCGAGTGTTGGGTCAAATGGAGAAGTTCTGTAATGAAATCATTGAAGGGAAGTGGACAGGATTTACTGGGGAAAAAATTACGGATGTGGTCAATATTGGGATTGGTGGTTCGGATTTGGTAAGAGATTTTGCACATATTCGCCTTTAAAAAAGCATTTGTATAAAATGATTCGCGAAACAAAACATGTTTTTTGTACTTACGAGTATTTGATTATGATTTTGGTTCACAGGGTCCGAATATGGTTTGTGAGGCCTTGACCCAGTACCGAGTTGGTCCCAAGACTCACTTTGTCTCAAATGTGGACGAGTCTCACTTGACTGACGTCCTGGCCACTGTCAATCCCGAAACAACCCTCTTCATTATTGCTAGCAAAACTTTTACAACTCAAGAAACATTGGCAAATGCTCATTCGGCCAGGAAATGGTTTCTTACTAAGGTACCATTCAATTATAGATTGTATTACTGTTAGTTATTATGAACTTTTACGTATTAAAAGATTAGTTCCAGGTAGTAGTTCACCTGACACTTGACTGAATTTAATAGGCAAAGGACGAGAAGGCCATTTCCAAGCACTTTGTGGCTCTTTCAACCAACATTGAGAAAGTGAAGGAATTTGGAATTGAAACTTCGTTTGAATTCTGGGATTTTGTTGGTGGCAGATATTCTCTTTGGTCCGCCATTGGACTCTCAATTGCACTTCAGTCAGGATTTCCAAATTTCCGGAAACTTTTGGATGGAGCACGATTCATGGATCAACATTTTAGGGATACACCGCTCGAGAAGAATGTAAGCGGAAATATGAATGCAGACAATCTAGTTTAGCTTTGTGATACCATTTTGAAATATACGTACAAACAGTTGCCGGTGATCCTTGGCCTCGTCGGTGTCTGGTACAACTCTGTGATTGGCTGGGAAAGTCATGCTATTCTTCCATACGATCAATTCCTCTCCAAGCTTCCAGCCTATTTGCAACAAGCGGACATGGAATCTAATGGGAAGTCAACTACGTTGAAGGGTAAACGCATCACGGAATACAATACTGGACCTGTGATCTGGGGTGCAGCTGGAACCAATGGTAATTGAAAAGTTGCATTTGAAAATCTTGACCAAGGTCACAGAATTTGAAATTCATTTCATATTTATTTTTAGGTCAACATGCCTTCTACCAACTCCTTCATCAAGGAACTCGAATTGTTCCAGCTGGTAAGCTCCTCGTGCTAATTTTTGGCATTCCTAATTCCTAGTCAAGCAATGACATATATTTTTTTTAAACAAACATTAGATTTCATTGGCTTTGTGCAAAAGAAGGAAGAGGTTGCAGGGATTTCTCATCATTCGATTCTGTTGGCGAATCTGATTGCACAACCGGAAGCTCTAATGGTTGGAAGAACTCAGCCTTCACCAACAATCGCACCTGAACTTCAACCTCATAAATACTTCCCTGGAAACCGACCATCCAATATGATTCTAGCAAAGAAACTGACACCTTTCATTCTCGGAGCTCTCATTGCACTATATGAACACAAAATCTTCGTTCAGGGTGCCATCTGGAATGTCAACTCATACGATCAATGGGGGTAAGAATGAAATGAACTGACTTTACTATAATTAACGAAACTGTTCAATTTTCAGTTCTAACATTATGTTTTTACAGAGTTGAACTTGGAAAGGAATTGGCTAAAGCAATAGAACCCGAACTGGCTGGAACTGCTAAAGGAAACCACGATGCTTCCACTCAAGGAATCATCAGCTTTATTCTCAAACACGGAAAATAACAAATAAAATTAAACATCATAATCGAATCAGTAGTCGAAGAAGCTCAATACACGAACCGGCTGACATTGTCACAACACCAGCAAAGCAATATGAATTAGTACAACCAATTTAATTCGTTGGGGTTTGAGCATGTTCGGTGGTCGGTGCTAGCACATTATCATCGTATCGTAACTGTATTGTGTATAAAGATGCAATCAGTATCAAATATTCAAATTGTTACTTCCGGTGGTGCACAATAATAAATCTTAATCCAAATTAGTGTAGTTTGAAAGATGCAAACTGTAAGCCCACTTGCAGTGAGTTCTTTACAATAATAATTAACAAAAACAAAACGCTAATATAAAAGTTGAAGTATTTGAGCAACGACGGAATATTCCTGAACAAGAATTCCTATGGCTTGAACAGAAATTAACGTAATGAAACACAACTTTTAATGAATATACACAAGTTAACGTACTTAGACTATAAAACAGTAAATGCAGTTACAAGGCCTTGTTGGTAATCGTGATCGGTGATATGATTATTCTGAAAGAAGAGTCTACTCCAGATGTTCCTGAACGCGCTCCAGTTGGGGATTGACTTTGGGAAGCTTAATTTTAGCCACATGACCCAACTTGGGTTTAAGGGAATCAAGTTCAACCTTACTTTTGATGTGTTGAGGCTGAACTGGTTTCGTCCCATTATTAGCGGAAGAATTGAAAGTAGACTTAAGGGTTGATCCAGAACTGGTAGAAGTTTCGCTGGAACTGGACGTATTAGCAGGTTGAACAACGGGTGGTCGAACCAATCCAGAATCAACCTTGGCAGCAACCCCTTTGACTGGGTTCCCAGTTCCTACGGTGAGCTTAGCAACATTTGTTTCAATCGTATGCGGCTTGATAGGTTTTCCGATCTTAGGAACAATTCGATGTAAATGCGGTTGCTTGGAATTGACGTCAGTTGTACTGGAACGTTCCTGTTTCAATACTGGAAGGACTTTTGGAACTGCTGCAAGTTTCTTCTTCTTCTCAAGTTCCTCTCGGTGGTTGTCTAATCGTCGAGCGAATTGTGCGTATTGTTCTTCAAGTTTTGGCCGAAGATGTTCAAATTGATCAAACATTGGTAGAAGCTTTTTCTCAGTATTTCTGTTACGAAGTATCCATCGATGGTTGCGGATTTGGCTTAGGTTCAACCTCTGGTTCGGATCCTTCATGAGTACCTGACCGGCGGAAATTTACATACATAAACATACATAGCTCAATGTTCAATAGCAATATAGTCATTTTGAGTGTATGACAAGAATATATAATATGACTATTGTTCTTGTACTTTGCGGATCATGTCCTTGGCACTATGAGAAACCCATTCGGGAAAAGTCAACTCAAGCTGCTTGATTTTAGCGTAAGTCTCGTGCCGATTATCAGTCTCAAAGGGGGGCTTTCCTACAAGGAACTCGTAACACAGCACACCAAGACACCACAAATCCACCTGTAATTACGTAATTCGAATGGTAAAATTCATGAAAAGAACCTGGCATGTGTACAACTAGAGTAAAACAGGGTTCTTACGAATAAGCCTGTAGGAAGTTTAGATCAAATACCTTTTCATCGTAGGAAACACCATGAACCATCTCTGGGGGCAAGTAGTCGAGAGTCCCACACAAGGTTTTACGCTTCTTCCTAATATAATCAAATCAATTAAAATGATTAAGTAAAGTATTACATGACACAGAAAGCTTTTGAAAAAATACATCGTACCTCTCCAAAGAAGCAGTCTGAATTGACCATCCGAAGTCCGCCATTTTCAGTTCTCCATAGTAGCCTATGAGCAGATTCTCGGGCTTGATATCTCGATGCATGATTTTCAAACTGTGTAGATATTCCAAGGCACTCGACAACTCAAATATGTAAGTTGCAGCTCTAAAATTGACAACCGAACTTATTACAACTACCTATGTACATTTACTCAGTAGTAGGTAACATACTAAATTGGAAAAACATACTAAAAGAGAAATGATACATGATATTATCAGATTGAGAAGTGAAAGGTAACGTACTTTTGATCGTTGAATCTCGGTGGATTTGAGCTTGTTAGTTCAGAATAAATCTCTCCGCCAGGAGCGTACTCCAGTACGTAAGCAATTTTGTCGTTGTCCATGAAGTAGCCATACATTCCAATGATGTTTTCGTGCCTGAATGAATGAATCAAATAATATTTCCATAAGAATTCTTCAGACCGAAACTCCTACTCAGAAAGTTGACTGAACTAAGGTAAGTTAGGTATAAAACATACTTCAGCTTGGAGTGGATATCTGTCTCCCGGTTAATTTGATATTCCATTTCATCGTCCACGACTTGCTTCACATGAATCACTTTCAAAGCGACAATTCTCTTTTCCTTGACAGTTCGGGCAAGATATACATGACCAAACTTTCCTTCGCCCAAAGGCTTCCCAGTTTCAAAATCCTTGAGGCTCCATTCTTCCCTATTATACAATTAATCCCATCGATATTTCTATAATTCAACTTTCGAGAAAATTCCATCCATAGTCAAAGCTGTAATTCATGAATCTTACCATGGTTTTACAGGAGCAAGTCCAATACGTCGAGGTTCAAAACCAATTAGGATTTCATCTTTTTTTACATTCTTGTTAATCTTCGCTGGAGTCAATCCCGATGAAGAAGTCATTGTTGCTCGTATTCGATTTCGATATAATACACTTTATAGTGATCTCTCGATCCTAGGAAAAGTTACAGTAGCAGTGAGTTGTGAGTGAATCGCAGCTCCATAAGTCATAAGTACTTAAGAACAGGAAGTAGGAAACTTGACGTTGACAACGACAAACCAGCAAAATCGTAAATAGAAGTACGTGTTCTAAATGTCTAATGCTACATATAATGCTTATCAAAATCAAAAACATAGAGGACTCAGACATCAGACAGAATACAGACAGTAATATCAGAGAGTATTATTGGTATTACATGAAATCCAAAGAAAAGAAACTCCGTCCCCAAGTGGCACCACTTACTTGCAGTGAATTGACGGTCAACGGTCCACCGCAGGCATCCAATATCTTGACACACCTAAAATCAACAATAACCGATGACACACGAATAAAAATAGTGTAAGGTGACAGTTGACGGTTTTCGATTAACGGTAAAAGGTAGCATCGCTGACTAGCCGCATCGCTAACCAACCCTGTTGCCTGTCATGTCAGTTACCCAACTGTACAGTACAGTGTACAAGCTGTTTTACGTTGTACCTACATAATTACATAATACATACATAATTTCATATTTTGTAACTCTCGAATTTTAGTTCGTAATTCGTATGTCTTGTCATATCATACATCATACATCATAACAAATGTCATTGCTTTTTAATTTTTGCTTACCTTCAACCTTTGTGTATGTGTATGTGTATGTATGTTACTTGCGTGTGCATGCAGTCGGGTATCGGGAGTTGAAGTTGACACTTGACACACGACAACTTCAAATTCAAGCACAAAATTAGACAGGCAGCAGTGCAGTAGTCCCCGAAGTCCAATTAGGTGTTCGTTATTATTATTTCAAATCAGAATCAGACAGAGACCAAGAAACCAGAAGAACAGAAGAAGAAGAACCTCAATAAATGAATGGTTCTGTCCAGAATAAAAGGACTTGTGAAGCGGGAGAATCAGTGTGCTCGGAACAAGCAAAGAGGTCTCTGATGGTCATCAAAGTAAGTC
>JAQFYU010000910.1:0-17729 GCA_034694905.1 Ceratophysella granulata | reverse complement strand
CACAGCACTAATGCAAACACTAGCATAATAATACATAGCAAAACAGCGGGAAGGAAGGCACAGATGAAACGAAGGCGGCGTTGGTGGGTAGTGGGTAATGATTAATGAATGATGCATGATGATGCACGTTTGACAAGTAAAAGAAAATCTCTTGTTCCAGCAGCAGATTTACGGTCTAGTCTCAAAGTTACATTTGCGCTATCTATGGGACTTTGGTAAAGCCTCCACCAAGGAATTCTGCGTTGATTGTGAAAGTACCAAATACATGGCACTTATCGTATTTAAATTAGAGATGCCCCGAATATTCGGCGCCGAATAGTGAGTTTTTCCGCCATTGGCCGAATACTTACCCATGTATTCGGCCAGACGCCGAATAGTTGTTAGAATGACGTTAAGGAATTTTCCAACCGCAAAATGGATTTTTTACCTTTTATAAATGTAAATTCATTAATTTTAAAGTCAAAAATATTCGGCCAGCCGAATATTCGGCGCCGAATAGTGAGTTATTCCGCCATTGGCCGAATATTCGGCCCGCCGAATAGTAGGGCGCCCATCATTAGCCGAATATTCGGCCCGGCCGAATAGCAGAATTTTACTATTCGGGGCATCTCTAATTTAAATATTGAAAATAAAATATGTCCAAAAGCTTGAAAAATATGTGGAAAATTCCATATTCAGCCGTGAGTTTACAAATGTAAACGCGCCAAATTACAAGTCAAACCTTGCCATGTTGCCAAAATAGAACACTGCATCTTCCCATATTTGATGTAAACTGAACATAAACAAAAATGATCAAAAATACAAACCTAACCTAACTTTCAGGAAGAGCAAAGTAGTGTAAGCAGGCAATTATGCGTCACGTTGCTTCAGGTGCAGGTAAAAAGCTCATTTCTTGATCGGTTTGGCAACATGGTGGTTTACAAATGTAAACCTACCGCCTTTCATGGTTCCTTTTTAGACAAATTCGGTGGTTTACAAATGTAAACTCACCGCCGCATACGGAATAAGAAGCCATGGACACGGACGGGTTAAGCAATTCACTTTATTAATACAGAGTTTTGTTTTAATGTTGATTCAAGGGTCAATGATTCCACTGTGAACTTCTTTCTAATGCATTGGTAAAATGAAATGGAGCAAATTAGTGGTGTAGTTATGCACAAATCTGGGTGGAAAAGTAATTCTACTGTATTGATGCCTGATTCCATACAGGCGATGGTAGCGTGTTATCCCGGAAGTGGAACTCATTACGTAAAGCATGTTGACAACCCAAATCGAGATGGGCGATGTATTACAGCCATATATTATTTGAACAAAGACTGGGACACGAAGGTAAGATCTTGAGTATTTGTTGAAAAATGGCGTAATAGCTCTAATTATTAGTTTGGTTTCCTTATGTGCAGACAAACGGCGGACTGTTGAGAATATTTCCGGATAGCTACTCGAACCAAGTGGCCGACATTGAACCTCTTTTTGACCGAGTCCTTTTCTTTTGGTCAGACCGAAGAAATCCCCACGAAGTTCAACCTGCCTTCAAAACTAGGTAAATTGCAGTTTTCTTAAAAATTTCAGAGGAAAACATACGTTGCGCGTTGTGCGTGGTAACTTAACTCACTTCCTCGTGATTCCGCAGGTATGCAATCACTTTATGGTATTTCGACGCCAAGGAGAAGGATGAAGCTCGGGTGAAATGTCGCGAGAGCTAAACATTTAACATAATTTGTACTACTGCTCAGCTCACTATCACTACATTTAGATACGAGAAACAATCAAGGAAACCTTTCGCCGCCGTTCGACTTGACATTGTACATTACTTGTAACATCGCAAACTAGAATACTTTATGAATATGAGTTCAAGTGAGTCGATTTCATATCTTTGCACAAAATTGTATTAAGCCCCGGCGGCGGCCAGCGCAAAAAGAGCGACGGCAGTAATATACATAAATGTGTATACCTTATATTTACATTAGTCGTAAATATTCTTGAATTTTTCTTTACGCGTGTTGTATAGGCTACTTATATTACTCAGCAATAGGTAGAGTAAATATCTACACTACAATATAAGTCGCATCTTTGTGATCCTAATAATGTCAAGAGTTGGCAAGTCATGTACCTTTGTAAAGATATAATACACCTTGTGCTAGTTACAACTTTGAAATATTGTAATGGATAATCTAGAAAACACGATATTTCAAAGCAGGTTGATCCCAAATATTTATCGCTTTGAATGAATTAAAAGTTAGAAAGAAAAGTATTTCAGGCTACAAAGGAATGGAGGTTATACTTGGTTTTTGGTGTTTCTGCAGTCACGATATTAGTGGAATTTTTTTGTGTCAGAAATTGTTAGCTGTTCTATATTTACTAAATATTCGGTTAAGATGAAGGAGTTGTGTACCTTCCAAACAAATCCCAAGTATGTTATACCTATTCTTCGCTTATAAGAATCACAATATTCTCTCTTGGTATTATTTTCCAGATTGGAACATAATCTTCAACTTCTCGTTTATTACGGAATGTTTACTGTAAATATTGAGGTATTAAAAACAGTTTTGTATAATCAATCCAATCTCACAGAACTCAGTAGTTTTATTTAAGTTATTCCGTTCCCGGTAGTTGACAGTCATCAATTCGATTTTCGAAAGGCGTATAGGTTTTGAATGAAAAGTTTGTCTTCACGAAGGAACCCTGTGAAGGACAAGGAAGGAGTAAGATAGATTTCAGGAATGATGGTGTACACTTTTACAGCATGCATAGTAGTGAACTCACGGGATTGATAAATTGACATCCTTGATTCTCAACTTTGAACGGTTCACCCTTGTCCCCAATAATCACCAGGTCTGGCAGGGGATACAATATCAATGCATGATCATAGCTCCAGTAAACAGGGCAAATGTGAAGCGGCAGGGGACACAAGTGACTTTGGCCAATCAGTGTCTTCACAAACTGAAATGTTAGTCAAACAAAGGCAATACACTCTTATTACATTTTGCTGTCTGCATTCGAGACAAAGCTTCATCTCATTGAAAGAGTTTAGGTCTAAGCGAATACTGATTCGGTTTTTTTACTTGTCACTTACATTCTCGGGAATATCACCCGAGGTTGGATAGTACAAGGAGTTCCGACACATTTTGGTCAATATGTCTTCTCGGAAAATAATTATTTCTTTCGTGCAGTATTTGATGCGACAAGGATTAGTTGCGAAAACTGTATTCGGGATGATCTCCAGGAAGCTTTTCGTTATGACTTCAGCAAAGGCAGGCCTAAGGATCATACAATATGGATCATACAATTTAAATACTCATAGGTACTAATTTCTAAGTAAGTTCGGATGAACTATGATTGTCGAATCATGTACCTTGGAAGAATGTTTACAAATCCGGGGTCGGATGGTCCTGGGACAATAACAAATTTTGTATTTTCTAGGAGTGGTGGAAACTCAGCGATTAAGTCTGCCAAACTTTTCAAAGCATCTCTCAGGGCCACAGCACTTTGAGCACCATGAGGATCCGACAAGAAGTTTCCCATTAGTATAAACAGTGCTGGACGAGATTCGGCTAAACCTTCGAATAAAACTCGAAGTTTCTGAAGTGACTAAAGTATAAAATCAGACGATATATTCAAATATCCATTACAGTTGAATTATGAGTGTACATAAACCATGCACGTAATTTTCCGAATTAGACTGTACATAACGACGAAAGAAGACACTTACAATTATGTTGTCCAAATGAACATCAGACAAAATTACAAACGAAGAATCTGCGTTTTGACGCTCAAGTAACTCCAGTCTTTCTCGATTCGAGTTTAGAGTTGGACCCCCAAAGAAGTTTGTGGTGCCATAGTAAATTCTGGAGTGAGGACAATAATGGTTAGATAGATGGGAAAGACAGCAAATCGTATTGTACACAATACCCTGTGTGTAAAATTAAATCAGCACGTAATACTGCGGTGTAGACTACTACAATAGGTGCTTACCTTGACGTGCTTGCATCCTCCGATGGCGGAAGTCCCATTGCAGTAATATGAAAAATTCCGTCTTCATAGAAGCCCTCAGCGAGAACGAAACAACTTTCAGCATAGAATCCGGTGTGAAATTTGGCTTCAGAGATGTCTAATTCGACTGTTCCGGTCGGATCTTCCAGAAAAAACTTCCCCTCCTTCAACTGTGTAATCATTCCCAACACCATGACCTCTCCTATTTTAGATGCGGACCCTGAGAGAAATTCCACGGTCTTCAAATTGAACTTCTTTCCTTCTCCTTCCCATTCAATCCCCAAAACATTTGGAACAAAGAGATGATGATGAAGCGTCCGCTGGAGAAGTATTGAGTATCTATGGATATTGAATTGAACTGACTGATGTTGAACAGAACAGCTGCTAACTTTTAGAAAAGTACTCTGTACTTTATAAGCTAGTGAGTAGATCTTGCTTTGTATTTACCTGTTTTTGTATAGCTGAGGCTTCTCAGGTCCATCACAAAGTATACGTTTTACCGATGTGTTCAATAGAAACTTTTTTCTTTCCGAGTCATAATTCAGTTTCGGGACATCAAAGGAACTGATAACGTGTAAAATGTCTTCATCGCTGCGTCCATCTCCCCTTCCACATTCCTGTGACACAAGCGGTTGTGTAATAAGTAATTGAAAATTGGGGTAGACAAACAGGCCGCGAAGTACGAGTGGCACGCGCTAAACCCGTTCGTTTCCCTTCACCAAACATTATCGTTGTACAATATGGCTGTCAATTAGTGAACTTCGCATGTCAATGTCAGGCTCACTTCGTACTACAATAGCATTCAAAATAGAAGTACGCAGAAAATATAGGAATTACTTACCCTTGCAGCTGTCTCAACTACAGCTCTATTTATTAAAGATGTCGTGAGGGTTTGTCGCTGAACTTTGTCAATTATCTTATCCAACCAGTTGGACTGCTGTCGCTCGGAGAAGTCTTTCAGGATTTCGAGCAAGTATTGAGATGCTTCTCTGTAGAACAAGTACAGTAGAAAAGAGTTACGAACACTTGGAAATACTACATTATAGTACCTGAATATGAGTAGTGAGTTTACTAGTCATACTCATAATAGGTTCAATAGAATTTTGACCAGATGGGAGAGATCAATAAGCAAATACCCATTCAAAGAGTAGCCATTTATTTTGAATGCTGAGTTGATGCTACGACGAAGTTCCAAACTCATACTGTGACGCTCCTCCGCGTTTTTGTTTACTTGCTGCTTGTACTTGCTTTATGACGGGTTACCAAGCTGAAGCTGAAGGCAGCAGAAGAAGGTCAGTATCCAAAACCTGTGCATTAAATTGATCCATATATTATATGAAACCGGACAGGGAAAGGCAAAACGATTTGTGTAACATAATTTAAAGTGGAATCCTATTCCGGGTACCAGGAGGAGAAAGGAGAACCAGGTCACATAGGTTAACCTAAGCTAACGTTTACTTTACCGGTACGAGACACACAGAGACTGTTTCATTTTATCCGCGCGTTTCGGCAAACCTAACTTACCTAAAGGAAAGAAATCTCTACCGGTAAAGTATATCTCAGCCGACAATGCGGTAGTGATTGCATATGCGCCCTACTGCTCTACAATAAAATACCTAGATAAATTGTAGTACCTGCGCCTATCACAGTAATTATTGTACTATTTACTTGGTTCCATTCAAATAACTAACAAATAAATTACCATTCGGTTGTCAGTTGTACAGGAATAGGAAATAGGATGCGAGGTAGGACGCTAACTCTCTCAGAGAGTGATAGAGTATGCGCCCTACCAAAAAAAGCAGGTAGGGCGCATACTCTACTAGCGGAAGGTGGTAACCTTTAGACCCCATGCACGTTGGCATACCTATTCGCTTTGCCCTTACCCTGACCGTAGAATCAAGTACGCCGACCTCTGACGTCAAGTTAGCCGAAGCCCGAAGCCGACGCTCAAGTCTCAAGTACGCCGGCATCCGACGTCAAGTTAGCCGAAGCCGACGCTCAGGTGTCAAGTACGCCGTACGCCGACATCCGACGTCAAGTAAGCCGAAGCTTTCATCCGACGTCCAGTTAGCCGACACTATATCCGACCATAATGTATAGCCATTGATATGTGCGTCTGTTTGTTTGTACGGTTGACTTGTCCGTAGCGAAATAAGTTCGTAATTGCCTCATTTTGTCAAAGTAATTTATGTAGTTTAAAGCCTAGCACTGAAATAAGAATTATATGCCCCATTTTGATATGTGATTGGGCAATTCTCATTTGAAGTTGCTATTCTATGTATATGTTATGTATATGTAGATTTCAAAATACTCACATTGTTTTCTAAAGGTGCAGAGACCAAGCTCACGCTCATAACATTATAAGGAGGAGCACATTGCATATACTCGTATTTTCCCTTTGTAGATACCGGTTACCTTTTCGATAGCATTAGCATGGAGTCCAGTAAACGCTTCATATTATTGGATTAATTAGGTTGGCATTAAGCATGTCAACATACATGGAAAATCTTACCTTACAGTAATTAGATCACGAGAAAGAACGGGAGAAAGGAGAAGGAAAGAGATAAAAGTAGGAACAAGAAAGAATGGAAGGGAAAGAAAAAAAGAAGAGATAGAAAGACGAGGGGAAGGAGAAGAAAAGAGGAGGAAAGTAAGGGAGAAGAAGATTTATTTTTTAAGATTTTCGAGGTGCTTGCCATTCAGAGACAGGATTTGCAGTTTAAGGGAATTCCTTCCCACTAAATAATTAGCATTTCCTCGAAAGTGCTTTTCCCAGCGACCTCCTTCTCCTAAGACTAAGACTATAGACTCCGTAAATTTTTTAAAATGGCGATACGTTTACCTATAAATAATCCATCGTGTGGCTGAGTTCAGCGTCAAAATAAATGGTAACGATCTTTTTCCCCAAATTACATAAAATTTCGAAGAATACTGTATAACACTTTTAATGACTACACTTGTTGCAGGGTTGGTTTTTCAATAATCACGTTAATATATTAATTCAATAATATTATTGTCCGTCCTAAACCAAAGTAGTGCTTTTTAGCAATTGATCGAGCCTGTATCGACTTTAAAGACGAGCTAATTAGGGTCGGCAAACTTGACGTCGGATAAAGCGTCGCGTCGGCCTACTTGACGTCGGATAACGGCTAACTTGACGTCGGATTGGATGTCGGCTAACTTGACGTCGTCGGATGTCGGCTAACTTGACGTCGGATGTCGGCGTACTTGACACCTGAGCGTCGACTTCGGCTGACTTGACGTCGGACGTCGGCGTACTTGACGCATCCCTTACCTGACCCTGACACCGTGACGTCTGGGATGTGGGCAAGAATAACTACAAACTACTGACTAGAGACTATCTACATCGTGTTCGTGTTCACTTACCTGTTTGTCTCTGTCACCTGTTGCCTCTGCCTGCCCTCTCCTGCTGAGCGTAAACTTCTATGTCATATGTTGTGATGTGACTTGCCCCAGTTGTTGCTTTACCAATCTTAAAATCTCAATGTTAACTATGTATAACATGAAGACAGAATATATCAGAAATTCTGAATGCCTTCATTCATTGCCTTCATTTCATTCAGGTTGGCTTGACTGACTGTGACCTGTGACAATGAAAATAGAATCGGCGCGGTGCGGTGGTTTCTGTGTGAGAATTTAAATTATTCGCGGCGTAAAAGTTCACCTGATGAGTCCAAAGAACCAATGTCCTTGAACCGATGATCCCATTCGCATTCTCATTCTACTACTACTATGTACTACTATGAAGTAGGAAGCTGTTAACGCTGAACGCTGACCGCTGACCATAACGACACAGATCCATAAGTTATAAAGTTTAACGAATGAAACATAAATAACCACGGCGGCTTGGCAAATTACACGCAAATATGTTTTGAAATTATATATATAAATAAAACCACAAATTTCTCTTTTAATTACATTTATTTAAATTCCACAAATCGCCGTTAAATTTGTAATTAAATTACCTAATTTCAAATTTTTCAATTATAAGTTACAAATTATAGGTTGTATTACGGTTGGGGGTTATATATATTATGTAAGAATATATAAATACTATTTAATTAATGGAAAGACTTCCCAGGTTTAGTTTCTATTGCAAGTGTGTCAGTTGACAAATTCAATATAGTTAAACGATAAATAATGGACTTTATCTAGAAAAAGACAATGTTTTTGACAACACGGAAACAGTCACATCATGTTAAATTAACTCAACTGTTCAAAAAATCTTAATTTGGGATTAAATTACTCCCGTATTACAAATTACTCATCATGAATCAAATTACAAATTACCAATTCAAGGGTTCAGTCGAATAACGCCATACCGTCAAATATAGAAATTCTGCAATTGCCTTGACGACCATGCGAATTGCATGGAAAATATTCTCGCAAAATAGCATGGCAACAGGGCGGTATGGCGTTATTCGACTGAACCCCTGAATTGCATTTAGGCTCTAAATTACGTAATTTGAATTAAGTACAGTAGTTTCAATTAACAAGTATTATGCCAAGCCTTGTAAATTTCAATAGTCCGGTCCAACTAATAATAGTAACCATTACCACTAATCTATTGAGTAGAGCATATATTGTACTATTAATTTAGCAACTAAGTATATATTTAGCCGGAGGGCAGTTGTATTTGTTGTTTTTGGCCGGCTCTTACAGGCAGCCTAGACAAACAAACTAAACGATTGCCAAGTTATCCTGTTATTTACTAACAATTAATTAATCAATAAATCATTTCTCGTTCTTAATTTAACCATTATTTTACTATGTATAAAGAATTCTTTTTGATGTTTGATGCCACATAGTACTTTATATAAATCACGCGTAAAAGGTCTACAAAAACTTGCGATCCTTCTTGGCTTGCATACACACTTAAAACAGCATGCGATGAAACCTTGCTAAATTTTGATTGAGTACTTTTTCAGAAAACTTGTAAACTATTTCATACACATATGTTGAAGTCATATTATTCTGTTGTGACAAATTATGTTTCACGCGAATTATTCATAAATCAATAGAATCTTGTAATTGGTTTTAAATAATTAGAGACACACTAAATAATGCAATTGAAATGAAATGATGCTAACATCTCGTAGCACTAAATGAATTGAGATGGAGTTACTACGCATTTCAAGCTCAGAACTCGATGATCCAAATTTAATACTTTAGAAGAAGGAAGAAGGAAGAAGTTGAGAAGTAATTAGTGGAAGTGGGAAGTGTTTGAATGGTAAAATATTGGCATCTAGAGGAATTTCTTTTTTTTAAATATATATTTGAAGACGGTAACATAGTTCTTGTTGGCCGTTGCCGCCGGTCGGGTCGGTGCGTGCGGTGGTAGTCCAAGCAGGGAAAAGCAGTCGCGGTTGTTGCTGGTTCAAAAGCAGCCTCTCACATTTCCTTTCCTCGCATTCACATTTCTGATCGCGCTTGGGAAACAGGTTGATTGTGAAACGTCAACGTGTAGTGTTGAATCTGAATGTAGGCTTTTGTGATTTGTGATACGTAGACTTTCGTCTTCCATTCTCTCGGGTTTTAACTTCCTCGTCTCGTCCGAAAATTCATTTCATCAGCTGGGTATCACAACGAAAACGGACCAACGACGTTCTTTGCCATTATTGTCGGTGAGTAATTTCCGAAATCTAATTAATACATAGTTTCATAGATTTGACATGTAATAGTTTCCGTGCCGCTTACCGCATTTATTAACTCACTACATCCAAGCCAAATTAAGCACACAATATATGATAAGTGTGCGTTACGTGACTTGCCGGCTTCTGAATCGTAGTGTTTTGATACTAGGAAGGCTCAAGAAAGTTTGCTTGCTATGCGGCATGTTGCATTCTTTGGCGGGACGTCAAATACGGACAGACTAGACTTCCGATTTGATTCAACATAAAAATAATTATCCCAGACATCTAATTTGCATTCAATGCTGTAGGCATACAAATACATACCATGTCACATGTATATGACGTCCAAGTGCAAAACACACATAATCTTGTGTCTTGTAAAATAGTGATGTTGTTGGCACAGAGAGATGTGAAGGTTGTTTTTCGTTACACTAGACACTACTACATACATACTAGCTAGTTAAGGTAAAAACGAGCAATGCAAATTCGCATCTCTGGTTGTTGTTCGTGTCTCGTTGGTTAGGTTGTGTGTTGTGCCCTTGTACTACATAGGAATTCTATTAAGATTTTCTATCAGCTTACGAATTACGATACGATACCTCATACGACCACAACAGTAAATTCAAAATTAGATATGCTAGCGTCGAGTGTAGGCCAAGTAAAAAATAAGATACAGTGGAATAAAACGAAATCATAATGTTAAAAGGAAGAGGCCAGGAAAAGCTTCGCGTGAGTGATGTGATGTGTGATGTCATGCAGAAGGGCCCCTTTTCTCGTCCCGATGCCCCGAAGGAGACGAATGAAAGGTGAAAGGGGAAGGAGCAGGGAAACAAAAAAGTCGAGAAGATGAAGAGACAGAAAGCAGCAAAGAATAAAAATATTGATGGGAGGAGAGAAATTTAATTTTGGCTAGGAGAAGCCTCTACATACTTTGAATGGACGACTTCTATACATTCTATTTCCAATTTAAATATCAATATTGTGGTAAACATTCACTCAAGGTATTTTTTACGATTAAGCTTAAGCTAATTTAAGGACTGATTTGTGTAGCTACCGGTAAGCCAGACATAGACATCCATCACAAATTGGTTGAATAATATCTAAGTCCTTTATCTCTCTGTAAAAATGATGGCTCAACTAAACCTAAACCTTAAGAAGGTAACAAATTAATATATAATGTTTCGCTTTTCGTTGGTACTACAACCACAACATTTTCTCGTCACAACACAGATACATGGTTGGGTTTGAGCTTGCTCACGCTAACTACAACAAAACAATTAGGGCTTGTTCAGTCTAGTTTGACCTTTTTTTGTACAGTAAATTGAGAAATTCATTATATGTTATACTTAATTTGTAATTCCTTGTTTGTTACTAAAAAATTGATTGCATTAATTCGGTAACTCTGTTTCCTCTTAATTTCAGCTTTGAAGACGAAGAAGGTTGCTCACTCAACCTTTTCCCGCCATCAAATTTCGGATATCTCGACAAGAACTTGTCGCTATCAAGATCAGTATTATTATTTCTAGCAAAAGACGGTTCACAATGACTGAACGCATCAAGAACTTCAAAAACTACGGAAAGGACACGGAAGTAAGGACTTGTTCAAATATTTAATTTAGTTTTCGATAGAATATCTTACATAAATAAACGGAACGACCAAGCATGTTTCATGTCAATTGTCATCTGTGCAGGAACTTCGTCGACGTCGTGTTGAAGCTAATGTAGAGCTTCGTAAGGCGCAAAAGGATGAGCAACTATCGAAAAGACGTAATATTGGTACAGATGAGACTGACAACAATGCTTCTCCGGAGAAGGAGCTGGTACAAAAGGTTCAGGGAACTCAAATTGCAACTGCGAACCCTGTCATCACTAAAGAAGCCCTTGCTAAAATTGTGGAGCAAATAAACAGGTGGGTTTCCCGTTTCCAATACCCGCCAACGGGATTATGATAGTTGAAATCAATTTTTTGGGACAAATGAATTCATAAACTCGCTAAATGTAGGTCATTAAGACAGTCAAATGTTAAATTGCTGTATTTTGTATTGCAGCCCTGATCCCAACGTTCAACACGCGGGCGCGCAAGCTGCCAGAAAGGTTCTGAGTCGTGAGCGTCATCCTCCCATCGACTTAATGATTAGTGCAGGGGTTGTACCCAAGTGCATCGAGTTTCTGCGTTCAAAGGACAACGCAGAACTTCAGTTTGAAGCCGCCTGGGTTCTTACCAACATTGCGTCAGGAAGTGGGGGTCAAACGGAGTTTGTCGTCAAAGCAGGAGCAGTGGAGCCGTTTATTGAACTCCTTTACTCCTCAAACTATTTCGTAATGGAGCAGGCCATTTGGGCCTTGGGAAATATTGCTGGAGATGGGCCTTATTTGCGAGACTACGTTATTAGCAAGGGAATCGTTCCTCCTCTCGTTAACATAGTCAAGACCCAGACTGAGGTAAACCAAATGCATACTTAAAGTTGAATATTATGTATGTGTGCTTATACTCCATTTCAAATTAACATTCTTTCTATCGATTAATTCAAATTAGCCCGCATGCCTTCGTAATGTGGCTTGGACTATGTCAAATCTTTGTCGATCAAAGAATCCGTCTCCTCCAGTTGCAGCAACTCTTGGATGCCTTCCTGCGTTGAGTCAGCTTATCATGGCGGAAGATATGGAGGTCGTGTGTAAGTACTTTATGTATGTTCGTAATTCGTAACTCAGCTATCAGCTATCATACATAGACCTCTGCTTACTATTATGTTGTATGTGTACTATACTAAATAGCGGACGCATGTTGGGCACTTTCCTACGTTACCGATGGACCCAATGAAATAATCGAAGAAGTTGTCAACGCGGGTGTCATTCCTCGCCTTGTGGAATTCCTAGCTTCTGAGAATTTCAACGTAATCACGCCTGGCCTTCGTGCTATTGGGAATATTGTCACAGGAAGCGATACTCAGGTAATTCATTGAGCAGGAAATTATAAAGTGTTTGATTTGTGTTTGTTTGGATAGGAGGGCGGTAGGCGGTAGCACATTTCACAAACCAGTTTCAAAAGATACGAGCGCAGATTATTTTCAGATTTAATTTGCATCTCGGTTTGCTATTTCCATGGCAGGACCTATTCGATCTACTACGCCAGGTTCAGTAGGTACCTTTGAGACCAGAAATGTGTCGAGTCTGAATACAGTAGAAATTGGTTATCCCCATAAAGAAATTGAAACAATCCTGAATATTGCATAATAGACTGCATTTCATTTAATAGACTGTTTCAACATTTTAAGCTATTTTTCTTTCTCCTTTCACTGGGTCTATAATCCTCACACTATTCAATACATGTAATACTAATACTCGGTAGAGATCCGCCTTCAATTTTCGCCGTATTCCAGTTCCAGGTTTTCTGGAATACGGATCGTTGGACTGACTACTCAAATCTGCTAAAAAAATATTGCATTTTGCATATCATTTTCACATTTGGAATAGGGTCCGAAATCCGAATTCAAAATTAAAATTACATATCCTGCCAGATCATTCCTTTTTGTTGTGAGACGAGGATCTAGTTTCAAGTCAAACTGGGATATGGGATACTATTGAGTCCAAGTGTCTAAGCCGGCTGTCTGTCCATTCAAAATGTTATTCTTGACCTGGGCTATTTCGCATATTCTAATACAAAAAAAAACGAAAAAGGCGCAAGGATACGAGTTGAGAAGCAGAAGAGCGAGTCCTACCTTCTTTGCATTAGAATTGGCCAAGGTCTGGAATTTCATTGGAACAATCCTGCTATGCTAAGATATTTGGACTCGATTGTATGTAATTACCACTGAAAATATGACAATATTAAAATTAAACAACAAGTAGCAGAGGAAGTAGCACAACTTCGTTATGAATATTTTAGACTCAAGCAGTTCTCCAAGCCAACGTCCTGCCCCACCTTGCTGCGCTTCTCACATCTGTGAAGCCAAACATCATCAAGGAATCTGCCTGGACCATTTCTAACATTACAGCCGGAACTATTGAGCAGATCCAGGCCGTGTTTGATGCCGGAATTATTCCAATTCTCATTAATATCGTCAAAACGGTGAGAATTGCATTGCATTCGTTTGGGCCTTAGGCAATTGGAATTTGAATGCGCAGTAATATCTCACCCTCACCAACATTGTACCATATTACAAACTTTGAGTATTTAAATATTGTTCGGTATTACCAGGGAGAGTTCCGAGCTCAAAAGGAGGCTTGTTGGGCATTAACTAACATCACTTCTGGTGGCAGTGTCGATCACATGGCATACCTGTGCCATCAAGGAATTATTCCAGCATTCTGTGACATGCTCAACGTCAAGGACTGGCGAACTCTCTGTGTCTGTGTTGATGGCCTTGAAAATATTCTCAAAGTAAGAACTGTGGCTATGCGAATGGTGACACAGCAAGTTTCTTTGCTGTTGTTTTGTGTTCAGTTAAATATTATGTTCTACTGTCAACTGAGCTGCTGAACTAAACAAAAATGTTGTCGATATAGGCGGCCAGTGAACTTGGACAACAAGAAGGCGTAGCTCGAGTTATTGAGGAGTGCGGTGGCCTTGACAAAATTGAGCGACTTCAATGTCACGAGAACAATCAGGTTTACAACAAGGCCTACAACTTGATCGATTCATATTTTGATGAAGCGGTAAGTAATTGCAGCATTAATATCCTGTTCCTGTCGGTATTCTAGTATGTTGTAGCTCGTCAGTGGCCATGAAATTGTATAACTTGTACTTTATGACTTGAGGTGAGACTCATTACTATTAACCGTCTTTCCATTGTGTATTTCTGCAGCCGCCAGATGAAGCTGTGCTGGAACCTCAGACTGACTCCACTGGACAATACCAAATGAGTATTCAAGCACCCGATACGGCTTTTGAGTTGTGATCACGAAAACCTGAGAAAATTCAACCACTTTGCCTCATATGCGAACATTTCACACAATAATGTATTACTTACTATCCCAACGCTTCCACTTGTTATATTTCCTACAACTTTTGTACGCTCAATCTCACTTCTTCAGAGTTTTGATAACTTCATATATCATGACATTCGCCAATTAATTAGAATCCTAATACGACGTTAGGAAATTGAAAACGAAAAGTGATACTTCTTTGCAAATCCTGTCCAAATTGTCAACTCTATCGATCCACAATATAATAGTCGATGAGTTTCCTAATAAAGTATATTACGTATCAATGTCAACCATTTCTGGCTTCCGTTGTTGCCCTCATTTGCAATTAACTGTATACAGTTAGTGAAGGATATCATACATATAAAGGATAGTTAAATAGAATGTGAATGTATTAAATACATAGATGCCCGTGTCTTTCTCCATATTAGAATCTCAATTTTAAATTCCGACACGAATTTAATACCGAAGTAAAGGTTGAACATATTCGAGGTTATTGTCCTGGTGGTGTCGTGACTTGCCTTTGCTCTAGCGAAGGTTAGAAATGATTATACCTTTTCGGTTCTACCGATATCTATGGTAATAGGAGCACTCCCACACACACTGCAGCGTTTATGCATGTTGAACCTCAATAATTTGGATAAGTATTAGCTCTACAACCAAAATGTAGATGTGGAGCGTAGTATTCAATTTCAAGCAAAAAATTAGCCAAGATAGGTTATAAAGTTTCATTCTCTTTAGTATTCGGTATTTGCTAGTATTTCCAAATTGCACACTTGAAAACCAGCATTTTCTTCATGATACACACACGCAAGCCACTTTTCCCACGTGGAACCTAAACTTGAACTCTGTCATTTGAGATACCAGTTCGTTGAGGTGAACTCAGAATTCAACGATTCAACGATATTAGCCAAGCCATACAGAATTTATAGACTTACAAAATCAGTACTGTCCGGATTTGAGGCGAATCAAAATGAAGTGTACCGTTTTGCTGTTAATTGTTGGTTTCTTGTACTGCACGTCCATCTGCTGCGGCATGAAATCATTCCCAAAAGGCTGGATATTAAATAGGCATCTCGAAAAATTTCAAACATGTCAAATTGAAATCGTTTTCAACAGTAGCGCAGCAAATCTGGAACCCATGCTACTCAATAATCCGGTCCAAATTCTGTCTGAAACATATCGGCACAATGCATTAAAAGCGAAGCAAACGCTGAAATATTCAACATCCACCTGTCTGTACACTTCATCTCTTCGTCCTCATCAACAAATTGGATTTTCTAGCGGGACCTGTCTCACTTGATCAAGTTTGGCGTAGCGCATTCTATGGATCGACCCATACTCCGCGAAGGTCAACATGCGTTCATCCTTGCTACGAAGTTTTTGTACAGGAACAGAAATCTGCTCAAACTCAGATGTGGATCAACATCTATATTCGTCACTTTCCCAATCGTATATTCATTCAATGGACCTTTAACATGGACGATGAGGGGCCATCGGAAGCAGAGGCGATCCAGAGATTTCATTTGAGAGAAAATCGACTTGGGCGTCAGGGTTTACCACCATGGAGACAAAATTCTAGCCTGAAATTAATGGTTGCTGCATTAAAACGGGACATCCAAAGAAGAAGGGAGAGAATGCGGTGGAGGTGGCGTGCCGTAGTCAGCCTGTTTAATCCATTACACAGATGCCTCGGTTTGTTGCAGAGAAACGATGTTCTTCGGGTTACAAAACAAAGCAAGTCCACCATCATATCGACAAGAGAGCCGCCATTCCAGTTCATGCGGCTTCACAATTATAAATTCGCCAAGTCCATCACTGGAGTCTCACTGTCTCAGACCAGAGCAAAGTTCAAGAATCGAAATCAAAATGGCTCTACTCGAGCCTAGTAGTGCTCTGAATCATCTACTACATTTACAGCGACATAATGATAATGTTATAGCGCGCTCCACCTTGCGCTAACTGCAAATGAAGCAACTACAAAAGAATGCACCTAGCTTGCATGTACAATACTCAAATTGTACATAGTTTGTAGTACATGACAGTCAGGAAATTTGAAATGTCAAAATGATCATTTTATAACAGGAAGCTGCTGTCCGCTACTCGTTTCTTCAGTAGTTAAGTTAATAACAATTAAAAAGTAGTTTGTGTGTAAACATGAGGAAGCATATTATCTGAATCTCAAACTCATCTATCACACTGTATATCTCAATTTTATAAAATAAATTATAATTACAATTCTGAATATCTCGTTTGATTACACTGCAAAGATATTCGTAATCTTAAAATTATTCAATGATAAACCTTACCATTACATCACTTACGAAATTGGTTTGATTTGGTTTCTTGTTAATTTCCAAAGCAAAGAATGTTTCATCACATGAGATTCACATGATTCATGATTTGGCATCATATTTATCTCACAATTTGATTTTACTCGTATATCCCTGTATATACGTACAGATTTAAATATACAATATACTGAAACTTGATTTTAAACTTTCCATCACGCCGTCAGACAATCAGCTTTTCGGTTGCATCCGTAATCCGTAATCCGTATTATACATATGTGTGTAAAGGAACCTTGACAACACACGTTCTCCTCTGGTTACATCATCAGCGAGCCGCGTGCAAAACAAAACAAGCCACAATCATTTCAGAAAAGTTCAGCCTGGTTGGAAATTCAAAGAGCTCGAAACGAGTTTGAAAATCGACTGGCGTACCTGCTGTATTTTATTATTGAGTATTAAATCATATTTTCTGTAGTTTTAGCCAGTTTTCGGGAAAATACATAGTAGAAGGCGACACAATGGCGGCCAATCCTGCTGTTCCTGAAGTAGATGAAGAGTTCTTGCAAAACGCAATGGATGACGCTGATACGTTGTTATTTATGCAGCAACTAGCTGAAGAACAGGAGCAACTGGAACGCATTCAAGCTCTGGAAGCCACACAAGCTCAGCTCGCAGAGCAGATACAAGCTTTAATGCCAAATGCGAGTTTCCACGTCGAGGAAGTACCACCACCAGAAGAAGTTCTAGAAATTCAGAAGTTGATTAAGGATATGGTGAGGTCAGTCATTGTATACATACTAGCTGGACCCATTCAGTGATAGAATCACTGATCTATAAGTACCTGTGTTTTTAATTTGCCTGACAGCTTAAT
>JAQFYU010000909.1:0-17734 GCA_034694905.1 Ceratophysella granulata | reverse complement strand
GATTTCTGCTTTTCCTGAATTTGTAGTAATTGAACGTGTGCGCTACACCACAGGAAAGCTGTAGGTTAGTCAGGAGTCAGGAGTATGTGGTCGGCGGCAGAAGATTAGAACACCAAAGGTAAAACATCAAAATTTTATTGAGTTTCATACTACAAACCCTAAAATCGACACCGAAAAGACACTGGTAGAGGTACACATATTACATTACAAACCTTAGACTATGTCCCGATACGCTTCTACTTGATTCGATGTATTTTTACAAAGCTCTTCCTTCCTTGAGCTAACGAGTCCACTCTGCACAGTATTTCTTAACGACGGGATTTCTGCTTTTCCTGAATTTGTAGTAATTGAACGTGTGCGCTACACCACAGGAAAGCTGTAGGTTAGTCAGGAGTATGTGGTCGGCGGCAGAAGATTAGAACACCAAAGGTCCAACATGAACCACTTTATCACCAAATTCAGTTAGTGAAATGAGGTTCTGATTCCAAGCTAATAATGAGTTACACGAAGATAGAAGTAATGAGTTGATGGATGGATGAGTAACTCGTCTGGCAACTGGTAATACTGATGAACGATCCTTGTCTGAAGTCTGAACCAAGTGGCGAATTGGATGGGTTAAGTAGCTGCACAGTAAAGCAGAATGAGCAAAGGGTTATAGCATCAGCTCCCGGCTATCTGTGGTGAACAAACATAAAGTAATTAAAATTCGTTAGAGAGTTATTAACTTCGTCTCTTCAACATGAACTAAAACAAATATTGCAGAAAACAAGCATAAATAGGAATCAGTATTAGACTTTGCGTACGCATTCACAATTTATAAATAGCGTAAATTAACTAACCCACTTAGGAATAAAAAATGAATAGTTTGTAATTTGTAATGCTCAGATAACCCAAGCGTCTCCAGTGAAACGCACTTGAACTTGAACCCTCTGACTCAGTCTGACCCTCGGCAATACAAGATGGGATTTAATACATTAGAACTGCACTGTAAATAAATTGAACACTAAACGGCGCATTGTATTGTCGAGGGTCAAGTGTCAAGTCGATCGCAATATTCAAGCTAGGGTATTTTTCGAACGCTAAATTGTCTGCAGTTTATTTGAGGGTAAAATACATAGACCTAAAGTGAAGCTATATAAGTACAGCTATGGCTATCTGCTATTCTTTGCATAAGTATTAGTGAATTTTCCATGATTCTGTAATTGCCAGTGACATAGAATGATCTTAGAATACACGAGTACAACTCTGCAATTTGCTAAACGCTTAATTTCTCGAGGTTCGAGGTTGGAGGAATGATGACGGTTTTCGAATAAGTACGTCATTTAAGATTACATTACAACGAAATGAAGTTTAAATGCCTACATTATGGATGGAACAGGTACGCCCACTCCATTTCTAACTTCTAATCACTTTGTAGTGACTCGAAATAGTTTGCTGAATCTTAATTCAACGGAGAGGAGACAAAGTGTGAGTGAAGTATGACGCCGTGTTTAGTCACGTAATGATGATTCATTGTATGCATGGTGCAGCATGCTGAAGTCAGATAATGGAGATTTAATGTGGTTGTGGTTGGAGAGATGTGAATTAAGTACTTATTTTATTATGAATAAGTACGTGAGGCTAGGGCTGGTTCCCTTGCTCAACTTTTTAAGAAATTTACCTAACCTACCTACATAGATATTTTCGTATGTTATACATTTTACATGCAAAATGTTATTTATCGCAGTTCATCAAATGTCAAATAGAGAGGGCACTGTAAGCAACAAAACAAAACATGCATTTATCTAAAATGCATCCAGTATATATTATATATGCTATCTTTGCAATTTGCAACTGCGAAAAACAATAATATTGAATATCTAGCAAAAGCGTTTAACAAGATTTTCTCTTCAATTTTTCTTTGAGAATTCGAAAAAAAAATTTTTTTTTCCTGAGACAGGTTTGCTTTTTGTTTGTCTCATATCTCTGATATGCTGGTGCGCTCTGCATGGTTATGGTTTTACATTTTTTATAAACGACATGAGCTCTGGGCTATATAGTAATAAAATAGCTCAAATCGCGTCAAACAAACACCAGCGGAAAGACGCTTCTTTACACCATGTCTGTAATTTTTAACTTTTTAAAGCTCATACGTGTTTCTATAATGCGTTGCTTTTATACCAAAACCACTGCAACTGCACTGACAACTGACAACGGGAAACTGAGTCCATTTCATATTTCATGCATATTCATTGTTCACCCTGCCCTTCTTGGTATTGCTCCAGGATTTGAAATAACAAATAATGACCATTTATCAATACAGGAGGAGCTTGTTGCAGTTTGCAGTTCATGTCCAGCCGACCATGCTACGGAATATTGGCTGGTCTTAAACCTAACTTGTGACCTCGTTACTGTTGCTTGCGTGTGCACCAACAACAGGGCGCGCTGCGCGCTGGACTGGTGTTAATTAATTTAAGTACATGTAGTTCAACACTTCAACAGGATATATTTGACACGAAGCCTAAATATAATAGCAAGAGCCAGATGTGAGATGTGACCACGCTGCGGTTCATAAGCTACGTTTACAGAACGATATCAATGCAGTAAATAAATAATAATGAATGAGTTTGCAAGGTTGCAATTGCAAGTTGCGTTGCAATTTGCAATAAGTAAGTACATAATATAAATTGAAGTAAGTACCTTCACCTTCACCTCCGGTCCAGCCACGGGTGACGGCGCATGCAACAACAGTTAGCCCTAGCTGCAGTCGCCGTCTCGGTCTCCACAGGGTACAGGGTTCCACAATTAATTCCGCAAATAAATGTGACGATTGACGAGCGAGGGAGCGGAACGGAGGCTGCTCCTGTTGTGCTGGGCTGACTGTTGAAGGCAAAAGGGAAAGGGTTTCTGTACACCACCACTTACTACTACTGCCTGCACTGCACTGCACTTCTACATACCATATGAATGTACAGCACCAGAGCAGAGAGTTAGAAATGTTCGACATGAACGAATGCATGCATGCAGCATTATGTACAGAGAGCATAGCAGAATTCGAGGGTGGATCCAAATGTAACGCAACTCTCGATCATCTCCGATCTCTCTGATGATGACCCAAATCTGCCCAAATTGACTGTACAAGTTAATTGTTCCTTGAAAACTATACATGTAATGCATGAATGTGTATGTAGTATCCGGTTGCATTGAGTTGTGACTTGGGAGGATGGGACCAAAAACGGAGATAATCGGATAAAGAGTTTATGATAGATTTCCACCGCAAGTCAAATCTGGTCAAGAGCGCTGTGTCAGCTTCCCCTTTTGCATTTATTTTGGCTAAGCAGTCTCTTGATCTATTATATAAAACAAAATATATGTATATAGTGAATTTCATTTGACTCATCATCTGCCTAATTTCTCCAGTCAATAAGCAAAGAAACCTAAGAAACTATTTACGCGGTAGTCCATGGAGCTGATAGCTGACCCACCCAAGCCCAAAAGCCTAATATTAGGGTGGACTATGGTATATTGTTTTAATGAATAGAACAAATTCATCAGCATTTAATCTCCATTTCAACAACGTTACTATGTATTATTTATTAAATGATGGTTGACGGTACAACGAGTGTTTTTTCTAAATTCTTCAACACACTGTGAGCCTATAGACTGAGCATCTTTTCGATATATACACGCTTTTTCAAGGCTTCACAAATTCTTAACTGGTTTTCTAAATCCCAAGCCGCATTTAACATTTTTCGATTGATTTTAATTTTCGTAAAGAACAGCATGAAATTTACTTCTGAATTCACCCTGGTTTCCATGAATTCATGCACATGCAAGCATTTGTTCGTCACCTCACCCACCTCACCTTTTATCCTCTCGCTCTGTATGTATGTATTAACATGAATTGCCCATGTACGCACGTATAGAGGAACGCCGACGACGACGAGATGGCTCAACACTCAACTCGAATTTTTTTACACATACACGCGCTTCTGTTATACACTCGCTCGGCACAAGAAGGTAAGTAAGTACATTTATGTCGAAGAATGTGTCAATACTGCCAAATAAAACAAAAGTATACATGCAGCATACACACAGTAGTGCAAAAGCTTTCTGTCTTTATAGCAAAGAGTACTGTTGGGTTTGACTAGTGCATAATGCATAATCCGTTCATAATCAAATCATAATCTGCAATGCACAATGTGTTCTGTGGTTCTGTGTCGTGTAGTATGCATATTTTTTAGTGGTGGGTGGTGGTGCGTGGTCTAAGCTAAGCTATGTACTGTATGTACATTCTTATAAAAGCATGATTTGTCTGAATCTGGCTGGGCTGGCTGGAGTTGGAGTCCGAGTCTGGAAATTCGTATTTTTTTCACGGGCCGAACTGAACTGAGACTACTGGAGCTTTTAGCTGGACTAGGACTACTACTGAACTGAACTGAAACCTGAGCCTGAGACCTGCACAACATAATACACTGAAACAGAAGAGTATGAACGAGGACAGGACCTGCATGTAGCCTATTATAATTCGTCTTCTTGAATCTCAACAACTGAACTGCTGATCCGAGTTGAGATGAGAATGAGATTCACATTCATTTGAAATTCGTAAAGAGTCCGGAAGTAAGTAGTGGTATATGTATAACATTTGATATTAGAACAGCGAGCATGTGGTGATCTGTGATTCAGTATTTTGTATTCGGTCATCCTCCCCGTCTCCGTGATGAGATGATTGGTCACCATCACTCCCACGATACTTACAATTCGGCGTCTTCGCAGTTCTCGTTCACGTCCACGCGACCTTCCGTTGCCCATCCACATCGACCTCATACGATTTTCCTGCCATCAAACCATCAAGCTACACGATTGAATTTTCAAAACGACACTATTACAACAATCAACAATACCTTCAATTCTATCACAGTCAACTGTCAAGTCAAGTCAGTTCGTAAATGTAAGCAAGCAAGCACACTTTGATTTTCGTATAAATACTTCAATATAAACACATTTGGCAAGGCAATCAATCAAAAATGTACCTACAACTACAACCCGTTACCCTTTAATGCATAATGTAATGTGTAACCAGTTTAATGAACCTCTCAAAAGTTGATACTCAGGTTGGGGGGGGGGCGAATATGCTCAGTAGAGTATCCGCCCCACCTGCGTTTTCTGGTGGGGCGCATACGCTACCACGCGCTGATAGTGTATGCGCCTCCCCACCCGACCCTCGACTCCTAACTTCTTTCTGTGCAAATGAATGGCAATTTATTTGCTAGTTGCTTTTGCTTGTTTTTGTTACTTCTAGTTAGTAGTGCTTCTTTGTTTTATATTCGTATGCCACAGTTTTTCGAAGTTTAGTTACAATTAAACAATGGATAAGAAAAGTGCTTTGTCATACTTTTTGTGGGTAGTTTTTAGTTTTCATGCTTATTTGAATAATAACTTGATTTTTTATTAATTATAATAACTCAAAACCTGGTTCCATTCCATTCAAATAACTAGCAAATAAATCGCCATTCATTTGCACAGAAAGAAGTTAGGAGTCGAGGGTGGGGGGCGCATACACTATCAGCGCGTGTTAGCGAATGCGCCCCACCAGAAAACGCAGGTGGGGCGCATACGCTACTAAGCATTTGCGCAGCCCTCCGGGAAGTGACCAATTGAAACTGGATTATCCGTTCGCAAGCTTTTTCTTTGTCTCTTGTCTTTGTCCCTAATGTAAAATGTAATACCTCTTTTAGTTTGACCACTTTTTTACCCAGTCTTGAAATCGAAAATGAAAGGCAAATTGATTTACAGTCGACGTATGCTTATTCGTCTTTTGTCTTTAGAATTTCAACGAACAAGTAACCTCTGACCTTGTCGGTCTCTCGCTTCTCTTCCTTGAGCTTCTAAGTTTTAAATTATCTCGTTCGCGGATCTCTGTCTTCTGCAGTTCCGTTTACACTGCTTAACTCAGTACGTAACGTAAGTGCTAGACAGATATTGTGGTAAGTATTCGCTGAAATTGTAAAACATGAGATTTTGCAGACTTCTTATGACTTAGCTCACTCTCACTACCAGCCAGTGACGTGAAGGTAAAGGGAATAATTACTTATAAGAAAAATCCTAATTTTTCGAGAATAGTTTCTGATGTCCAATGTCCTGTCTGTCTGAATTCTTTCTGAGTCCCAAATCCCAACCCAAATGCATGTGTCAACCTTCTTTCACAATAAAACGCTAATCAAATAATTATTATAGTCTCCCATAAGCAACAAGCGTTCGTTCTGTTCAGTTGCTTTATCCATACAAAATTAATAATAACAGGATGTGTGTTGCAAATGGTTAGCGGTTGAAATAAATGAAGCCATCTCGGCTAATCAGTATTCTCCCTTTCTACCATACATGTGTGTGTTCTAATGTGATATAGACGTCCACCGCACCGCACTACACCCGTGGTGGGGAAACTGGTGGATATTTAGTCCTGCTAATCCGAATGTTGGGTTCTGTTCTTCTTCAGGAGCCTATCTCGGAGGATGTACACTCGAGTCAATCCTGTTCTCGTGAGCCGGGCTGGACGGAAATGTTCCCGGTTCGGACTTTTTATCGGAGCCTTCGTCATGCTTTCCATCTTCTGCTTCTCCATGACCTTCGTCTCAGACGGATGGGACATGGGTGAGAGTACTCTCAACATACGCCAAGGTACGACCTTCATTTACAAACTTCCTTACGGTAATTCACTTTTTTTTTATTTGCTTTGTTTTATTTGATTATCCGCATATGTGTGTCATGTCTCATCTATGTCAGTGAATGTTTCATTTTATTACTTATTTCCTATTGAAACAAACATTCGGATTCACTTTTCATTACAAATCACTTAACTCCGTATACAAGAAAATATTATTGGGTAAGATTAGGAAAGATCATCAACTATCATCAAATCTTGATGATATTTGATGATTAAGAAGAGAGTATTTCGGTGTAGCTCCCAGCAAGTCAATTCTACTTCTTATTGCTTAATTTGGAGTTTCTGTAATTTTGAAATTGTACCTATATTTGATAATCATATTTTTGTACTTAACTTTTTGGAGCCATATATTTAGAGTTTTCATTAAAAATGTCCAATTTCATTCTATGTTATGTAAGAAGTATGTCGCGTGGAAATTTTGTGCAAGAGACTTAACGAATTACAACGTAGACTTTTCGTACACATGCAGACAACCGATATAATCTAAAGGCTTCCCTGTTTCATGTTCATAGTTTTAGCTGTGCTGTGCAGTGTCGTTGGTGGGTTAAGTTTAGGTTTCGATTTCAGAGGAATAACTGGAGGAACGTTGTCGTGACAGACGAAGACGGAATGGGAATTACAAGCTGATGACTTTCATAAGTATTCCGATAGCGTGTACAATGAAATTACAGGGGCGCGTAATTACTCCCAAAAAAGTTGGCTCATTCTCATTATGCGATGTGGTTAGGTTCATTTTCTTGAGATGTGGTTAATGCTTAAGATTAGATTGACCATACGTAGATATTTAAAGCGAGTCGATAAAGTTCCCATTTGTATTCATCAAATAATGTCTCTAAACGCTGTTGTCTTGTATGGGACGAGCATGATTCCGAGAGTCTCGGTGGAATTTACCTTCGATTCTCAGTTCTTGGTTGCGACCGTTGGGAAGGAGATAAATGTTTCATAATTTACTTTAATTCTCATGGGATCGGATGTACGATGTGCTGTACATGTCAAATGTTTGATTCATATTTTCAATTTCGATGAAGCATTTCATTAGCTTCTGTTGAATTGAAGTTGAGTTTGTCTTGGTAGTCAGCGAAGAAGCGGAAATGAATGGAATGATAGTGAAGGAGTAGATTGTAAAAGGTTCTTTTGTCAAGTTCCTTTTTAAGAGGCGAACTTAAATACACTTGCAGCATTTCAAATATAAGACTTCATTTACAATCGCATTTCTTGAGTTTCCAGTCCAGTCGCCAGTCGCCACAGATGCGTTTGATTTGTTTGTACTTAATTCGAATTGAACTACGTATTTGTAATTCCACAAGAAATTATCGGGTTAATTAATTATGCACGGATGATGCACTTGTGTGATTATGTTGTTGTGCAGCTGTATTGAATTCTGGGAGAACCGTAGATTTAGTTTCAAGCAGCTATGTCAGGCATATCACGAACACGAGTGACCTGCTTTGGTTCATTCCGGGTTCCGGGTCATAGTATTTGACCAATGGTCGATTCCAAGAAGAGTTTCATTCGATATTTTAAAATCGCCCGAACCCTGTTGTGTTTTGCGAGTAGATTAGATTTATTTTCAGTTTCCTGTTCTCAGAATTGAGTTGAGCCTCTGTCTCTGTGGTCAGTTGATCTCAGTTCAGTCGCCTACTTAATCCCTCCTTTGATCTTGATCTCATCACTAGTCCATGTTCCATGTTTTGCTATGTGAGTAACGTTAACAAAATCTAACCCGGTTGTGTCGGTATCCAATTTTCACCGCCTATTACACTTAAAACTATACCAACGTAGTTGTTTTTCTTCGCAATAATACACGAATACACGTTGCGTCTATTGTTTCATAGCACTTGGTCTTGAATCATGAATGTAAGCGCGTTCGTGACGAAACAGCGAAGAATTATGATGCCCCATTAACGACATCGATTAAATTAAACATTGTCTTTTGAGTTTAGCTTCAAAATCCAGGATTCAGGATCCTTTTGATCTTTCTGTGTACGAGTTTATTATACTGCTGCTGTAAAGTGTAAAAAGCTTTCAGTTTAACAAACAAAATATTCGTCCTTCCGCTTTTTCAGTGTGTACTTACTTAAGCTTACTTTACACGAATACTTACTGGTAAAGGTGTTATGTGTATGTGTCATGCTAAACTTCAATTTTAGGCATTAGGTCATAGGTGACTGCAGCCAAATTCAAAGACACCAACCTGCTAGACATGCGTCATCAAATTCGCAAATCCTTACTAGCAGTGCAATTTGAAGTTCAAGCTTCCGTGTAGTTCCGTACACCGTATGTGTATGTGTACTATGCAGTATACGTAGTCGTACATACATAGATACGGGCACGGACACGGATATACGGATCAGGTCACTTTCGGTTCAGGCAGCCCGATATCGTCGAGTATTCGGATCAGAAATCGGACAACAAGTAACAGGGGAAGATTTTACGATGATTGGGTTAACTTAACCTCGGTCGGTCGAGTCGAGTCGTGAATCGAAGAGAGTCATCTTCTCTGTTTACGCCAGAGAGTTTATGATGGGAGACGATAAAATGGAAGGATTATGTCCAAAGCTCGTCTCTTTCCGTCCAAATTGAATGCTTGCCAGGCGAAAATTGTGTCAATAAAAGCACAGAATCACTTTAGTCTCAGTCTCGCCTGCTAAGAGTTAATGAGAGTTTAGATAAATAAATAGCTTGACTTGACTTAGGTTTTTTTTGGAAGGAAAGTATACCGGGTGGTCCAGGAGCAACTCCACGGACTAAGTTTGGAATTCTGCTATACTTGAGGTCTTCTATCTGCAAAATATTTCACGTGCTATATGCTTGTACGTTGGACAAGTGGCAAGTGTTCAAATTCAGCTAAATTAATGTTCGCATAGTATTGTTTAGTGGCAACCAGACAAACCAGAATCCTATTCATTTCAAAAGTAAAACAACATTTTTGCGCTGATGTTTTGATTCGGCTCCTTTCTCTGGGCAACTCGTTGTGAGCATCCTCGTACTGCATAATCTCAATGGGACCAAGTATTTAACCCATTTGTAGAATATTGCGGTCCAGGAAACTGAAGAGGAACAGATATTCCCTCTCAGCCGCCCATGGCTACACCACCACGGGAGGGATGGCCTACTTCTGATTCTTTGAAATGGCGTTTCATAATGAACAATGACAAGACGATGGGGTTGATGGTTATGGTTATTGTCCACTCTTCAAGTCTCATCTGGAAGGAGTCCTTGTATCTTGAGTTCATGAGTATTGATCTTCCATTTCCGCCTTCCTTCACTCAATTTTCCAAGTTTACACCTTTTGTGTCGTAAAATTGAGCACTTAAACATTGATGCTTTTGTTCTTCGGTTTACGATATTATTCATTGGAATTCAAATTCAAGGCGAAACCTAGCTAGCTTTAAATTATGCTATATCGTCGGCTTATTTGATGGTATCTCTGCAGCTGGGACTATAAACTCGGAACTCGCCTACGGAAAGCTGAGCAACTTCCTCAATAGCACGACTATTTGATAACACAGGAAATCGAATTTCTGATTTCATCATAGACATAGACATCTTGAGCTGTGATATTCGAGCTACAAAGAACCGTATTGGTTAGAATTGGAAGTTGTATGTGATATCCTTGTGAAAATGTATACATAATTAAATGCACTGTTTTACTGAAGAGAATAAATATTTTACAAGAGGTTCTAGTATGTAGAGTAGATTCGGATGAGAAAAAAATAGTTTTTGATCTCAGACTCAGATGTCTGATTTCTGCTAATCTCAGATATTTCGCAGCATGCAAAATGTAAACACAATGTTTTCCATGGATTTTGACTTTTGCTAAATGTGATTGTTACCTTTGTTCTGTTTCTTTCAAATTATGCACTTGGCACTGTATATGCTACTGCTTTTGGCCAAAATTTTGCTTTTTTTTGAATGGTTTTAATTTAATGCCTTATTTTTCTTCCCAACAGCTGAGCTTCCAACATGGGGTGTTAATCAGTCAGTCCATTTGGCGGACTACATTGACATCACGAATCCAACTTCCTTCATTCTCCAGCCATCAGAAATTACTTCGCCTTCCTTGAGTCCGGTCCCGTCCTACTGCGGAGCAAAGAACGTCAAGCTCTTGATATTGGTCGCATCAGCACCGTCGAACTTCATTGAGCGCCAGGCCATTCGTGACACTTGGGGCTCCAAACGAGATCTGAGCACGAAGGGATCTAAACTCATCTTTGTCATGGGACGGACGGAGAACGAGACTACAACAGTATGTATCTCTTGTTAATAATGTATTCCATGTGGCATGTCACATGTCGTTGAGGTGTTTACATGATCACTGTACCGTAATTATGCTTTTAGGAAACAGTACTTCAAGAGGCGGAGAACTACGACGACATTGTTGTTGAAGACTTTATGGACACTTACCATAATTTGACTCTCAAGTCTATTGCCATGTTGAAATGGGTGAGCTTGACCTGTTTCAAGGACAACGCAACGGCCTCTCTACCTGCCCACGTTCTCAAAGTGGACGATGACATCTTCGTGAACGTGGACAAGCTCTTTGCTGTGATACGGGACCTTCCTGGAGCTAAAATGATGTAAGCTTCGGGCTTTTAATTTAAATGATGAATGATGATGATTGGCTATTCACAGACAGCGTTAACTAATTTCTCAGTAACTAAGTATACCTTGAATCAAGAATCATGATTTAGCTGTAGTACAAGTATCCAATCGAAATTATTAATTGGAATATTGATTGAGATTTTTTTATATTACATAATCTTTATTTTGAAACAGTGGACGCTTGACCTGTGGAGCTGAACCCGTGACAGACTCTAAGTCCAAGCTCTACATGCCTAAGTACCTGTATCCCGGAAGGCGTTATCCTGGTAATACAATTTTTTATCCTCCACATTTCAGTAGAACTGAACGAGCTTCCAGTCCATTCAAAAATCGTGCATCAAATCGTACATACTCAACCTCTGCTTTCAAAGAAATCAAATATTGTACTGTTTGTTGACTGTGAATTTGGGTGATGTGTTTCAGGGTATCTGTCCGGCACGGCGTATCTTCTTAGTGGAAAGATAATCCCTGACCTTCTTCAGAACGCCCTCAAAACTCGCCTGATTCACATAGAGGATATTTATATTACGGGGATACTGGCGAAACAGAGTAATATTTTCCCAGAAGACTCTATATATTTTACCTACTTGAGAGTGGAACCGAACAATACGTGTCTCCTGAAACAAATGGTAAGTGGTTGTAGCAAGAACCTTCGAAAATTAAAATGTAACCCTTTCAATTGAATTTTTTTATTTACTTTTCACAGGTGAGTTCGCATCATATCACTCCCACGGAGATGCACCAGATTTGGAACAGCTTTCGGTTACCACTGAGTAACTGTTCAACCATTGCTGCTGCCAATAAGAAGAAATGGTTCCGGAAGGCAGTGCCCAGATTCAAGAACATGAACAAACGATTGAAGAAGATCTGTTTATTTCCCGTCTAGCGAACATCGATACGAGATAAGCATTTCCAAACTACATGGGAAAAGTGATCTCCATCTCCAAGTATCACTAGCTTCTCTCTGACCTGGGTCGTGTAGTCCAGCCTGTACTTATTCCTGGAACAAGATATGAAACTTTCAACCCACCTATTGACTATTGACCATCTGGTTCAAGCGAAACGTGATGGAGATACGTATGTATTTTGTATATTGTTTTGTTTTAGTCAGTAGAACCCTTCGGTCAGTCAAAAGTCACTTACATTTAAAATTGAATTGACTGATCGACTTACGATCTATTCCAAGAACTTGGAAGCTTTAATTTACTAACTGTAGAGTTAGTAGCCATACTTTAGTAGTATTTAACTCATAGTTCCTGAATCTCATTAATCGTAGATGATAATTAGTGGACTGGTTTTCTGCGAGTATTGTACTTTATTTTGTTTTTCTTAGTCATGAAAGCATGAGACATCGCATCGTCGGCAACGCGAAAATAATCCGTTGTCGTAGCTTTATTTCAGTTTATTTGTAAAGCCAGCGAGGCTTGTGCTTATGACTTGACTAGTCCAATCACTTGTACCAAAATGTTCTTACTTGGTAGTCTGTTGTTACTACATACTATTGCTTCCTGTTATTCGTTGTTGTTATCGTATTACTAACTTCGAGAACGTATGTATTAATTCTTCGTAATGTATTATGATGACTAAAGATATAGTTGAGGGGTTATTCTTACAGAAACGCTTACGAAACGATTTACCGATATTTGCCACCACCGAAGTCATGTAGGTATTTAATAGCGCAGATCAAAAATACACAGCTGCTCTTTCATACTTGTTAGCCAAGGCTTGCTGAATCCTATTTTTGATCTTGTAAAACAATGAGATTTTTACATCACAATTTTTTGAGAGTTCTAGCAGCTTTCTGGCTACCTAACTAGTTTCGAACAGCTCTGTATGAATTGAATCGTACAATGTAGAGTAGGTAGACATTAATGCATAGAAGTAGTTAGTCTGGACTTCCGTTTACTGTCGTGTAAAAGCGTGTGTACTATCCAATTCAAAACTGTGACTCTGAAGCCTTCTTTTGATTCGACGAGAGTGCCATACAATACTTGTAACTGTAACGAATGCCATTTGGTGCGAGATTTATCAAGTCCAAATATTATTATACAAAATATAACCAACTTTATATTGTTATTAACTGTTCCACTGAAACTACTTTTGATTGTAAAAGTAAAATTGGTACTTACTTTGAAAGTTCTTCGATTGACTAAAAATGTTTTGCATAATTATTATGGAGATGCAATGCTAATATTCGCAGCACCTGGAAGTATGATTTGCCTGAGTCGGGAAAAGATGAAACCAAAATGAAAATGGTCAAATCTATTGAATATCATACTGTTTGTTATGTTATGACATCCAACATTTATTTGAAATTCATAAGTATTCCAACCTGCATTGTTTGAACCGTAAAACCGTTACCCTAATAACGAGTTGAATAGATATGTTTTCAAAATTCAATTTTCGTTTCATTAAGAAGCATCCTGTACTACCTTTTCGTAGGTCACAAAATTCTTCAACTATCGAATATCGAACCATCTCAAAACTTTAATATTTCTTAAGTTACGACAAGTAGAACAAATAACAAGTCGTGTTTCAAAATGGTGGCTGGTAATCTACGCTCGACCCCTGCTCTGCGCCGCCTTCGCGTTATGTACTTTGGTCTCCACGGCGCATTTCTTTGTTTCGGTAGTGCTCTGATCACGTTCTCTGCACTTGCCTACATCTTTCAGGCAGAAGACTTGAAGGAAGTGGGCACAGAAGAAACTGGGCCAGCACATATCGTCATCATCATTGCCGGAGGTATAAACGTTTAACACAAAGGTCACTTCTTCATAAGCATATGCAGCCCTTCCGGCGACTAAAAAATTTAATTGACCGTGACTGCGTTAGAAGCGAAAATTCATCTCACTTTCTATCCAGCTCTGCTCATCGTCGCTTCAATCATTGGTATCTTCGCCCTGTTGAAAGACAAGAAGCCATATCTTTGGATCTTGTACTGCATGATCATGGCCATCCTCGCATTTGGCCTCTTCATCACAACCGTGAGCCTGTTGACCAATCACCTTGTTCACGTTGAAGAGTTCTTGAATGAATCCATCACCAGATATCAGGACTACGATCGAGGTAACACGGGCTGGAACAGTACTTCAATGAAGCTGCTCATTGACAGGGTGGATGATCTCCAGGAATTCAATGAAGTGAGTTATGTTTAAGCATGCTTTAATGGCCAGTTCACATTTCCCAATGTGATGCCGAAACTCTTGATTCCTAACAACGTCAAAACACGGTTGCCTAGCATTGTCGAGCGATCGTAATCCAATTCGATTTTTTCTCTGTGCAGTGTTGCGGAATTCGAGGCTATTCGGATTGGCAAGACGTAGAATTCGGACGAACGAGCCTCAAGGTACCCAAAAGCTGCTGCAAACTGAAAGATAACGAGACAGGTGAAACGATTACGCGGAAAATGTTGGAAGACCGCCGCCGAGCGGGGACGCTATCCAACGACACAGCTGAGGTACTTAGCTCAGGGCAATGCCTTTCACCATTTTCAAAATTATTCAAGTTCTAAATGAGCAGAGTTAACTGCGAACAATATTCTTAGGCTTACAGGTACTGCGGCCATCTCTGTCTTCCCACTCATCCCGAGCTCAACGTTTCGATTAATATCAGAGGTTGCTTCGATGTTGTCACGGGTCGAATTCACGGTGCACTTGAGGGATTAGGCTTCTTTGGGCTTCTTGTCGGCATCCTCGTAACCGTTATTTTTAGCTTCTCCTGCTTCCTTGTTGTTACCAAACGAGTTTAAATTCATTGACGCCTGGCTTGGCCATTGTTGTTTACAAACGGTTAAAACTTTAAGTAAATTAAACAAAATATCGCAATGTTTTCGTCTTTTCTAATTCCAACGTATTAGCCAGGTGCTGCTATGCAAATTCGCATTTCTCTGGTGCATCTATTTAAGGTTTTGGTTATAAATCGTTTAAAATGTGCTGCAGCGAGTAAACTTTACGTAATTTAACCTTCTCCCTGAGTCATAATTGATATGAGGTGTTTATATCATGCTTCATGCTGTGACAATCAAGTAATATTGAAGTGACATTTTGATTGCAATACTCTCATTTCGGGGTGTCCCAAGCTTCAAGCCAATCCTACATCCCACACCTGACCTGAGCATCCAATTCCAATATCCCATCCCATCACAGCTAAATTATTGGTAAGGTCCAAAAGAGAGGGTGAAAGTCATAAAACTAAAATCTGACCATTTTAGAGTTTAATGGCAGAATGACACGGAGGAGGCGCGACGTGGACGTGAGTCAACAGTATCATGTCAAGTGAAGAGTGAACTGGGTTAATATTACCATAAATATTTTAGACATTAACTCCCTGACGGTTTTCGACCAAATTGGATTCCTAACAAATTATATGTAGTTCATCATTCTCCATCCTCGCATGTTTATTTATAAGTTCGCCATGCTACATTGACCTTCCTTTCCCTTCAATAACAATATTAATTATCTTAATATGTGAATCTAATGGAAGGTCCTAAACTAAAATTTAAAAATCACTTAAAATTGGTAATCGAAATTTAATATTTTCTAAACGACTACATCATCTTACAAGTTTGATTTTGATTCTTCTTTTCGATTAATCGATATTTATAATCAAAACGCATCCTTCGTTACAACTTAAATCGTCAAATTACAATCAGCTTCTTTTATAGCGTTATTGCACAAGCGAGGAAACACCTGACGAATTTCTATAGTTCAATTAACAAATGGGTCTGTTATCATCAGGTTCAGTTATGAAGAATCATTATGAACATTTAACATTTGGAAAACGCAGCAACGTTGTTGTTTGTCACACGCATTTGTATGTATTAGTTAGTCGTATTGCATATCGTATCTCCCATAAATTATTCTGAATTATTAACAGTGTACATAGAGTAACTGAATAATTTTTTGGCGTACATACAACACAAGCATGATTAGATAGCGGATATTGTGGGTGCGTTTGCATTGCAGATGACACGAATTTGTCAAACGACGCGACTTTTGTACTTCCACAAAGTTTACAAACGCAAAATATCCTTAGCAACCAACCAGTTCAACAAGAAGTTCAATGCACGTTGACAGTTTTGACACCCTGACGCCAACAACAGCGGAATAACAGCGAGCGGATACACTTCTACACATTTGTATTGTATTTTGTAAATTGTAATGTTATTACAACTGGTTTCGTTTTTTGGCATTTATCTGGTGATTTAGGCTCGTAGTGAAAACATGCTTTATCATCTGCTGCGTATCTTTTATTACATTAAACAATTAGCGTAGCACTAAATATGACTACGCTGTAAAGGATCCTGTACGACCGCAGCCGCAGAATGATGTGATGACGATGACATGACGGCTCGTGCTAACAAAATTTATGTGTTAAATATGCAGGATTGAATTAGGGCAAGCTGACGCGCGACACAACACACGACACGACCAGAGAAGGAAGAAACTTAAAGTATTAAAGTAAGTGTGTTACGTAATTTACAATTTTTTCAGCAATTGTACAAGGGGACAATTTGTATTAATTTTTCAGCAACTTGTGTTAATTAGCTTAAGTTTATGGCACTGTAAGAGATAGGAAATTCCAAATTCGTAAAAAAAATCCTAAGATCTCATGCATTTTTGGTGTGAAACTAAAGTTACAAGCCTGACGGCCTTTGTACAATGTTTTAAGTGCTACATATTATTTGAATTGTTTTATTAGCGCAATAAGCTCGTGATAGTCTAGCTAGCTCGTAGTTTCGCTATGGACTCATGTAGTAAGGACATAACAAACTAGGTGTACTGGTAAAGGTCAGGTCACTTTTAATTTTAAATTCTGAGAGTGAAGCTGGTCATATCACACTTTTCCATATATCCAGTTCTCAATGCCAAGAACGATTGTATTTTTAGAAGTGGCGACCAGGTCAATTATTACAATGAACTCTCTTTCCATAAGCGAGCATTATACATCCGTTTATTTTGGACTTGGAAACTGAAACTAGGTCAGGAGACCCTTTTAAAACGTGTCCAGTTCGAAACAATTTATACCTATTTTAGTCACTTATCTATAACTCATTTTTCCGGTTTGAAAGAAAATGAAAGTGTACAATTTAACAGAGGTTTAATATAGTATTTTAATTGAACATTGTAAATTCCTTAAAACAACTATTTTATGTTATGTATGACCCATGCCATGGAGTCATTAATTTGATTCACTTATTTGACTTAGTTCAATATTTGACCAAGTCTTAAAAACTAACTATAGAATCAGTTGAATTACATTATATTTGGTAAAAATTAGAATTCAAAATTTTTAGTCTTTCTTAGTTCAATTTCGCCGAATCTAAACCTGGAATTTTTGAAAAGGACACGTATAATTCAGACCAAAGAAGCCTGTTGGGGGGGTGTCATACACTAAATTTCAGGTAAGACGATTCACTTCACCACA
>JAQFYU010000908.1:0-17735 GCA_034694905.1 Ceratophysella granulata | reverse complement strand
AAGTTGGAATTTAAAGTTTAATGTTCGAATTTAAGATTCGAATTCAAAGTTTGAAGTTTAACGTTTAAAGTTCAAAACTTAGAATTTGAAGTTTAAGAATTGATAATTAATTTTATTTCACTTTCCACATGTCGGCAGCAACAGTTGTTCAAATAGATATTTCTGCTCAGATTCCTAATGGCATGTGTCTCTGTAATTAGAAATCTTGTTTCAAGCAGTCCAACGAATTAACATAGTGACCCTCGAACTGAACAGTAGTCCATGACTTTTTAGCATTCAAGATCTGAAAGCAGGAGTAGCATTAAACAAAGCCGTAGTGCCAGTAGAAGTTCAAATAATTGCCAAGAGCCATACTGAGAAGCTAAGCAGTGGGTTAGGGTATGCTGCATGCCTGTGTAATCCTATGGAACTGAAATTACTTTAACTACCACCACTTTATATTCATATTCTCCCGAACCTGTGGAAGGCACTTTATTCATAATCCATAATCCGAATTGCCGTACTTCCTCGTCTAGCCAGACCAATCCAATATCCTTCGTAATACTGGATAATAAACAAGAGTCATAGACTCCGCACAAATGCCACACGAGCCATGCTACGATTTCCTCAAGTCGTATTTCGTATTAACTGGGAAAACGATTAAATTCGGGTCTAGTCTGTACCGTCAATCAAATTCCCGAGTTAGTGGAGGATTACATGGTTCTGAGACAATTGCACGCGGATAATTGGGCTGATATGCTTATTTTGCTGAATTGTATCTTGTATTGGGACGGGTTAGGTTAAGATACGCATATATTTATTTTTATTTATTTATCAAAAAGTGGTTGATTGCAAATTTCCATTCAAACATATTACATATGCAAAATGTCATTGAGTATTACTTATAAATGGGATTTACATCGTAGGCCTTGCCAATTAAGGCCATGGTCGTTTTCGTCAATTTATTACTGAAAGTTGATTTGTGTTATGGTAATGTTAAATTACTCATATGTTAAATTAAAACTTCGCAAACTATTCGGACGTAATTGAAACGCTACCCATTGTTCGGACGATTAGGAGTCGTACGGACGGGCGTCGTATCTGCACGGAATTCTGGATGCTAGTTTTAGTTCGGCTAAGATGGACCTTAGACTTGGTGGATGGAAATGCTGTCGGGATGAAGACTGGCTTGACTCTGATTTGACCTCTGCTTTCCTCGTGCCTAATTGCCTACTGACTGCCTTGACTCTATTGCGGGCGCGAATAAAGTAAACAGTGCAGTAATGAAGTGACTCGGGCAAAAGGCAGATATTGACTGATTTGAGGAAACTGTATTTAATGAATCGCACAAGGTTTATATAGGGTCGGGTGCATTCAAACTGGTATGGTACATTGAGTTGATTTGAATTGAAATGATAATTAGACATGAGAATTGTAGAATTCGGAACACACATCAAGTACAAAAGTTCATCGTCTCAAAGGTGGATGGCATAAGGATTAGTCAAATAATAGAATGAATAGTGGAATGCATAGCTTAGCTAGTCATAAATGTAACAGGTCAAAAAATTAGTGAAACAGAAATAGTTACGCCTTTCCCTGGACTGGACTCCCGTCTTCCCAGGAGTACGATAAACTGCAATTAGGATTGGGATTTGGATTGTGGAACAGCTTGGAGGATTAACTCCGCGTCCACATGAATTAGGGAAATAATAGGAGTGCAGAGAACGTATCCACAGGTCAACGTAAGTCCAGACTCAAAGAGCCACAATAACTCGGGTCAAGAAACAAGGATAAAGGCTTAGCTTTGCATTCCTAATTAATTAAGTAAAATTAGAATCAGAAACGTTATCGAGAGTTCAAACACCCATTAAATAAAAAAGTGTGTGGCGTTAGCTGTTGAACCTATTTTAATGTTTCGCAACATAAACATGGCAACTCCTGGTTGAGCTCCATCTGATCCAACTTAAACATATGCAATCATCACAAATTTTCATACTTAACCTAATCCAGCTGAATAAAACACTGTTTAGCATATTTAACACATTCATCCAATTATCCCGACCCAAGCATTGCCGCCCAATTGTCGAGTTAAGACATTGGAACTTGACCACACGTTTTTTCACCGCCAAGCGTATCCTCGTGCCTCTCGTGTTTAACTACATAAATCCTGAGGGTTGATTAAATGAGCATAAACGGTTTAAACCTGAACGAGAGTCAAGCTATAAACGGAATACGGTAAACACTGATAACGTTAGGATGTTAACGTTAGGAGTCCAGGAGAAAGCTCTGTCCCATGCAAAAGTTCAAACTGATGAGGCAGGAAGCTGAGCACAGATCTAATGTGTGTTCCAATAATGTGAAAGTACACAAAGGCAGTTGTGGGATTTGGGATTGCTTACATTCACTCTGGGAACTTGAAGGATTTGATGCAGAGTATCCTGTATCTGACATGACGTATGCAGAAGTGGAAAAAGAGGATGCGATATAGTCAACAGTTTTTGTCCATTCAGAGTACAGAACAGACAGACACTATGAGCCATTAGATGTTCCATTAGCCTCTGCATCTGAGCTGATTCTCTGGGCGGAGATGTGTTTACCTTCTTCAAAATTCATACTGGGCAGCTCTTCATCTCCCTTTTCACTCGTTCAATTTGCATAGACAGACACTGCAAATAGATCTCGCCCCTCTTTTCCTAATTATTAAAGGGAAATCATGGAGCCGAGGATCCGTTTGCCTTCTGGCTCTGTAAACTGCCTAATCCCTTTCCGCACTTTCTGGGCAGAAAGGAAATCCTGTTTTATTTATTCGTTTATAGTGATACACTTCAAAGTCAGTCTCCTCTGGCACTAGTTCCGATCATGGAACTACTGGAGACAATTTTGCTGTGTTGGGTGATGGGATTGGCGTCATTCAGGAAGTTGGAAGCTTTCACCTCCGGATTAAAAAATGTAACATGCTCAGCCTACGTAGAAGACCAGTTGGATGCCCATATTTGCGTAGGTTACATCACATTTGTAGACACTGTTCGCTTGATCTTACGTAGATACAGTCAATATGTGAATTATATCAGTTTCACGGAAACCACCTTGGACATTGCAAATTTGTAATAAATTGCAAATTATTCGGCAAAAATTGAAACTTACATATTTTATTAGCGAAATTTCGATTTGGTGTCGAAGAACTGGAAATTTGAAATATGTTCTCTCTCTGAACATTACAGGAAAGGATCATGTATTAATATGTAAATTAATTTTGAAGCCAAATGAGAACGTGGTGACCTGGTCTCAGATCACGAACAGAGGCAAAAAGTAGGGTTGGGTTAGGCCCACTAACCACATAGCTATGTTGTCCCTTATGCGGATCTTGGGTTTGTAGCTCAGTGTTGTCTCTCGAGCTCCTTACACTGGTCTCATGATCAGGCTTAATGCTTGAAATATTTACGTGAATTACATGAATCACATGTTTTGATCATTAACTAGAAAATATTTGAAGGAAAGAAAACGCGATATTCCAATGGAATAGGACGATTCTATTTTTGTCCATTCCTCATATCATCTGCTCCGCCATTTGCCATATACAGAATCCTTCGTATCTCCACACACTTGGCCATTTATTGTCAAAGAGAAAAGAAAATTACAGGGTGAGACTTTGTGCAAGGAATTTCCTAATCGGTCAATTTTAATCCTTTGAAAATCATGAAATACTATGCTTTAAATAAATTTTAATTTCTTAGGATTATTAATTTAGCCAATTCAGCTTTCCAAATAACGCTGAATCAGTACTTCCATGATAAATTAAGTTAAATACCCTGGTTAATTTGAATATCATGAAGTAGGGCGAATTGAATTCGGACTAAGTCAACTACTGCCAATTTTCACCAAAGTCCTTACGCTTTAGTATTCAAGATTTAGCATTTTATTAGTACGTCGGCATTCTGTACGCCATATTCATCAAATACTCGTATGCAGAATTGAATGGGGTTTTCAATTTATTGAAAAATTCAAAATATTGCTTTTAGAGTCCTAAAAATAAAATTGTAGAAAATTTCAAACACCGAATTTACACAATACCTAAATTTAAACAGCTATTCACTGCAAATAAATTCGACTTTCATCGCAAGATAAACTTAGCTCAGCGCAATTTTTTTATATGTAGCTATATTATTTCAAAATTTTGGAGATGTGCAAGACAAAATCTAGCTCAGCATAGCCAAATTTAACCGCAAAATTTACAAATGTCCTTCATAATCGCTTACCTTAGACTAACTAAACGAAAATTTGGCGGTGAAAGTAAATTACCTATATGGACAATTAGGTAAATTAAATGAACTTCAACTTACAACCTGAAATAAACTTACGGTCCCAATCGATCCATCTAAGGACAAAATACTTGAGAGACTGTGCCCTAATCCTAAACACCAAACCCTGTTAATAATAGAGCAAATGCACTTATGCTATAACCAACTCAGAGTTGGAGAAAAGAAGGAGACGAAACAATGGGGTTGAGTCAGAAGAAAGTTGTATTTATTCCATTGCCTTGTTCCAAAGAGGGAAACCTCTTACTCATACGCTTAGAATAATATTTTCCCTTCCAGTCTCCCAAAGTAGGTTCAGTTCTTGAGGATGTTCTGCCTACTTATGAGCCATATACAAGGAAGCCCTTTTCTTCTGCATTTTTTTGCCTCTACTTTCCTCGTCTTCTCGTCAAAATATTTGAGCATCACATAAACATTGAGGCTGGTGGGAGCGGATATGTCGACTCAGACACATCACACTCACGTAATATGACGAATTCGTTTCTCTCCTCCCGAGTCCCACACCATTTACTTCCACTCTATTAAATCAATTTTATATCCATTCATATTCATAGTTTGGAACCTAGGCGGAGGAACGGAGGAACGACAGAGTACAGATTTATCAATTGAGACCCAAGTCACCAAGTCCGTTATGACCTGCTCCCTATTCAGCCCTGCTCAGAAGCTTTGCTCTAAAGTATTGAAAACAATCACTTGGGTTCTTTTTTATTTATCAAATTGAGTTTAAAGGACGGAAAAGGCATTATTTTCCAGAGTGTTTATACTATTCATGAGTGTATTTGTAGTTTATTTCTTTTGAACCTTCGAGAAATCCGATTTAGTTTATGATTACATGACGCTAAATTTCAAGGAATCTCAACTGGACTGAATGAACTGACCATAAATCAGGTTGGAAAATTCAATATTGCTATATTTGAAACAATTTCGCGATTTTCCTACATTTAATACCTATATTAACAATTAATTGACAGAAAGAATGTTTGATTTGTGCGAGGGTAATTCCAGTTAGAGCATTGCCTTGGTTGAGCAAGTTAAACGAAATAAATGTATGCAAGTGCAAAATAAACTCAATATTAGCGTATTAGCAAATAAACTTGCTTCTCACCGCAAAATATAATAGTTGACCCCAATTCGCTTTCACCGCAAAATAGCTTAGTTGACTTGATGTGTTTTTACCGCGACTTGCTTTCATGGTAAAATAACTTTCCTAGTTGGCAAAAATTTACTTTCACCGCAAAATTATATATTTGACCGCAAAATGCTTTCACCACTAACTAAGCTTAGTTGGTAAGACGTACTTTCACCGAAAAATAATTTAGCTGACCGCGACAAGCTTTCACCTTAAAATATCATAGTTGACCGGGACTTGCTTACACTGTCAAAAACTTATTTGGTCAAAACTTACTTTCCGCGATATAGCATATTTGAGCTCAACTTCCTTTCACCGCAAAATAGCATATTTGACCGCAAAATGCTTTCAACTAACAAAAAAAACTAGTTGACCACCGACTTACTTTCACCGCAATTTAGCTTGGACGAGACGCATTTTCACCGTAAAAGAACATATTTAACCGCGACTTGCTTTCACCCCAAAATAGCTTACTTAAATTCACATGTGATACTACAAAATTTCAAGTTATTAGGTAAGTAAGCGCAGTTCTCTTGTAGATTATGAACTTAGACTTAGGTCTGAATTTGGCCCTAAATAGAAACAGAATTTCTTGTTGGAGAACCAAAATATGTCGTTTAAAATCCACAAACCACCGAAGTTTGAGCCTGAGGTTTTGGGTTAAACTTTGAATGTACCAAACATAATAATCGTGGGGATCTATGTGGAACATAAGTTTTTGGATATTATTCTTAGATTAACTGCGTTAGATTTGAGAGTTGCACGGTCCAGGCGGAGACACGGAGGGTTTTGTGCTGTGAGACATGTGGTGAGTGGAGGAGCGGATGTCAAATTAGCTCCATTTCCCATTTCATCTTCCTGGCTGAAGGTCCAACTTGTGTGGAACTTTTCGAGTACTCCTTTTGGGCAAGCCAACCTCCCCTGTGAAAATAAGTCTGGGAATGAACTTTTATTGTAACTAATTTGAGTAGCTGGAGAAAGGGAGGGAGAGTAAAAAGTCGAGTGGGAAGACAGACAGTGAGGATTTGATGGATCACCCGTCGTGTCAAGATCACTGAGACTCCAACTTGAGAAACTCAGTTAGTAATTTCATGTACTTCCTCCACTTCACAGACTCGACCAGGGATCCAAACAGGCTTGTTTTGTCCAATTCGAGTTTATGGCACAAAGTGATCATTTGCTTAGTCAGATTGACTAGAAGACAAGCTCGTGTAGCAACATTTGACATGAAAAATTCGTGTTTCAGTGTCAAAGTGACCTACTTCAATTTATGGCAGTTGTACTATATTAGGTAAGATTGGATTATGTTATGATGCGTGTATGCCACTTTGGTCGATACTTTTTAACCCAGGTCCAATTAACCAAAAAGAATCAGATTCAGTTGATCGAGTCCAACAACAATGAAATGGATCTTAATTTAAATTATTGGAATAGATTACAAGAAATTATTATTATTTAATAAAAGGGAATTCCCATTATTATTATCGAATTAATTTAATATGAGTCCGCCAAAATGCATTTCAACCAACAACACGAAGTTAGAAAACATCATTAAACAAATTAAAAGTAATCAGAAGCTTGATTTTTAAATAAGGTTTGAATGCCATATCCACGCTTTTAGAGCTCTTTCATATTTTGAAACCTAATGTATGAAATTAGAAAGAGAGATCACGCATTAGCTGTACCTAAGTTAGCATTGGCTAATCTAAAAGCTGAACCCGCCATAGTAAGTTCACTCTAACAAGTGCTTTTTTATTGGACAAATCGTCGGCTTCGCAGAAAATAGCTGTTTGATATTATGTATATACTCACTGTATCTTGAATATCGTGACTTGTTGTCTTTGTTTATCGCAAAAAGTCGAGACTTCTCCAGCGCCCTGTTGGGAGCCTTAATGTTTATGCCGGTTGTTGAGTGGAGACTTTGCCGCCTCCGCTCCGCTACAATTTACTTCTACTTGTTCACATGCCAAATTGTATATTCAAAGTGGATTATATAAAATTGCAGCTGATTATCTCCTTCTCAAATATCATCGCATCAGCATGATTCTAACTTTCTCCATAGGACCTCATTTGTATAATGATAATGATCCACTCGCTGAGCTCTAATTTCGTGGAAATACAGGGTGGATATGATAATTGGCCTGCTTTACAAAAACTTGGCAGCCCACACAAGAGGAGTGTAAAATATTTATCGTAATTTTAGTATGTGCTGGATAAAAAGAATATTAGGAATATTTACAGTTTTAAGAAGCTTTTTAAAAATATTTTGTAAAAATTACAGTAGCATTAAGTTAGAAGGGATGAAGAATTGAAACAGGAGCGATAAATTTCGTAAACTGGCTGCCTGGTTTTATGTAGGTTTTGACTTTTTACGCAAAATTCAAAAATGCAAAAAATTCGACAGTTCTTTTCATAGATTATATTTAAAAAATGATATTGTCTAGTGTCTTAAGCGTCCGGTGCCCATTATGCTCCAAATGGGGGAACAATAGTTGCATCCACTTTGTATTGTGCTGGTATACTCGTATCATGACAGAAGAATCCCATGCATGTTTTATTCATATGCGGATCTTTTTATGAGAACAAATGCTGTGTACGGTTTTCTGAATTTGACGCATAATTCACGTCACATTTGCATATTCGTAGTTGGTACGCGGAATCCGGTCTAACCTGATTCAAATCAATCATAATTAGCATAGCGATGTAGCTATAATTAGATTTATGCTATGAAGCGTTTCATTTCAGGAATTCTGGGTATTGACCTGGCACAGGGTTCTGTTGGATTCAGGACTGTGTAGAGATACATGTGTTTCTGTAGGAAGTATGTTTGGGTGGATAGTGGTTTTTGGTCTGGTCAGCCGAACACAAAGTTTAATTTGTTCGTAGAGTAGTTTTTGAGATTAAACAAGAGACGGATGGGGTTTGAAATTTCACATGAGTCTAAAAACTTTTTTAGTTGGATTTATTTCGTTTTAAAGAGTTTGGGCCTTTCCTTTTCAAACTGGTTTCTACTCAAACACTTTCTTTCGTACTACTACTACTGCTGGTGAAACATAGAGAGGATATTTGGGAAAAGCCAAAGTTTGAGCATCAAGTGGGAACTCTCGTCATTTGTGGTTCAGAAAAACTAATCAAGTGATGTGATGCCCAAGTTGAGTTTCACTCGTGGCACTCGATCACACGCTATAAGACTTCGGATGGCCTGGCTATCGTCGCTTCAAACGAGATTTGAACAAACATTGGTGGCAAATTAGGTTGCTCGTACGAAAACCGTTAGAGGTAAATATTGGAAGATTGGTTCCTGCTGGAGTATTTAAAATTGAAAATGCTAAGTCGTATTGAAACCTCTAACTAACATCGTATCAGCTTGAAAAAAAGGAATTTGGTTTGTTTGAACAAACATCGTTCAAACATCCGAAGGCTGCTAGGCTCTTCAGAAATGTGCGAATATTGCAAAAATTGGGTGAGCCCAAACCGCAAAGTGAAAGTCAAAATGCACGTGCAAGTGGTTTATGGCTAAGAGCCAAAGTTATCTATTCCGATCTGCAAAGTTTTAATGTATGAGTAAAAGGTTCGTATTTTAAATACAACTTATCGTATATGGCCCTTACATTTTCCTATTAAAAATCTATCCTTGAAAAAAAATCATGATTTCTTTCATTTTTCATTTAAGAATTATCAAAAAACTAATTAGTCACAATTACTCCGTTTTATTTGCATTCAGATGAAGCATTTAAAACTCAAATTTAGAAATTATTAAATTGGAAACACGTTCAAACGCGTACGACCAAACAATCAAAGAATTTCTGACAAAACTGCCAAACTTCCGAAAATAAGGCAGAGAATTCAAAAGGTTCTGATTTAAATCAAATTTAAGTTGGCTATTAGACTTTTTTTAAATAGAAGCCTATTTTTCTAGTCTGGTTCGAATATGATTTGGGTCCAAGACTCGATATCTATTTAAAAGTTGCCTATCCCATACATATGCCTATCACAATGAACAGGAGCTCTGCATAGATTGGCTGCATGCATACAATAGTTATGTATTTTCAAAATACTTGTAATTTGTTCAAAATATCAAAGCCCCAACAACGTTACAAATATTCTAAGTTAATCCTAGTTTTTTTTAGGTAAGTTGGTAGAATCGTGATCCGCCGAAAGCAAAAACCGGATTTTAAAATTGTTAAATTGAAACATTACGCGAGCAGAATTGCTTGATGTAACCGTGTCCCGTGATTCTGTTACCTTCAGCGTAGCCTGCCAGCGTAGGAGCCTATTGACGCCTGCCCAGCCATTGTCGCCTTCAAATTCCCGTCATTGTTGCCTCACAACGAGTGTGATTTAATTGAAGTTGCTAATCGACATAGGGCTTACGACATAGGTGCGACAAAACATCCCACACAAAACACAGGGTCGATAAAACACAGTGTGCGAAGGAGGATAGTTGCGATAGAACGTAGGCATCTCAAAACATCGTCTGCATTCACGGGCTGCAAAAATGTAAATATGGAGGATTTGTAAATACCGACGATGTTTTGTTAACTAAGTTTTGTCGCCACTACGTTGTGTGTTACGTATGTTTTGTCGCCCCTATGTTTGTACTGATAATGTTATGTCGCCACTACGTTTGGTTGCATGTTATGTTTTATCGCCCCTATGTTTTGTGCAAGATGTTCTGCCTCAGCTATGTTATGGGCCATATATCGATTCGCAGCACAGATTTAATTCAAGTTATGCTAGTTCAGAAATGTATTACACACTTCTATAAAAATTGAAACAAAAACAAATCGAAGTATTTAAAGTCTGTAGCGTTCCGAAACCCTAACCTAGTCAATCGTACTAGTTGGTAAAAACAAATTATAAATGCAAATATATTCCTGGCGAAAAATAAATTAAGAACCTTATCTTCAAAATGCATGTGTTATTCCCAACTCTGGAGATCTGAGCTAAAGTATATTACAGGCTACTTTGACATCAGAGAAGCAGAGGTAAGACCTAGTAATAATGCCAGGGGAGCAGGTAAGTAGATTGGTAGTGTTGAGGAGGAGGAGGTTGAGCGGATTGAGTGGCGGAAGGAAATAGTTTGAGTATCGTGTGTCGCGAGTGCCTGTTGGAAGCGGAAGGAGTCGCCTACTTAAGAGGATGTATTTAATTGGCAAAAGAGGGTTGGAATACAAATGGGAGTCAGTCTAAACAAGCAAAGGCCTTTTCTCACTCTCTGCTCCTTCCCTTCCGCCGCTCGCTCCTGTCCAGAAGTTGGGCTGGAGCTGGCTACCAAACTTTATAAATGTATGGAAATTCAGTGGAGAGAACGGAGAAGAAACAAAATGTTCTTCTTGCCCAAACCCCAAGAAAATAGTGGGAATTAAAGTTGATAAAAACGAGAAAGTTGTTCGAGTGGCTCCCAAGTTCCCATAGGTAGCTAAATATGAATAAGTAGATTATGCCAGCTATTTAAATGTTTTTTTTTGTTGGGCAGGAGAGGAGTGATCCCTCCATTTAGAAGAGCCGAGTCGACTGAGAATCGTAGGAAGAATGACTTTGTTGGATTTCCGGGTTTGGGTTCTCATGCCTTCTTCCTTTTTCCTCTATAAATTTATAACAGCAGGAGATGAGAGATTCGATAAATGGGATTTAGGCAGCCTTTAAATCTGCCAAGTGCAAAGAATCTGTCCCATTCCTCTCTCCTGCTCCTCCCGCTACCAGCCTCTTCCTACAGCATTCAGCTATACAGCCAGCCAACAGCCGAATCAGGACCCAGCTACTCACGCACCGTAATAGGCACCCGTCGTCTCTGTGCACAAACAGGGATTCTACAACAATTCATCCGGCTGTTTCAATTCGCCAGTCTATCGTCAATACAAATCCCAAATACCTATATCAATATTGAATATCACAAATAAATCACAAATATCACAATTAAAGCTAATTTTTAAATGGATGATCTGTGTACGTACAATAACATTATAGAATTGAATGGAATTGAATACCAAACCAATTCGCCGAACGATGTCCCATTTACGAACAACAAGTGGATTCTCGTAATAGCGCATTGTATGATGCGACAAGCGACAAGTTGAACCGAGGAGCTCCAATTTTCCCACGACTTGTATTTTTATCGGTACAACGTCGAATCACGTGTATTTTCCATAAAGAAGAAATGCGGCTCATGGCTCAGCAGGTTCCTGTTTTCCGTTCATATTTTTTCAACTACTTAATTTGACATTCAATTCTATCACACACGGCCCAAATCATCACCGTGCATGAATAAATATCAAACTTTCCGTTTGTATCCAAATGTTCTACTGCTTTTCCGAATATGGGAACATCCAGAATTGATGATTAATTAATTTAAATGTAAGTAAATTCAAATTCCACAGACGTTTACTACGCTTAACAAAGTTTACGGTATTTGATAATAAATTCACTGCAAAAGTGATATGCTGCTTTCCGACATAGCATCACGACAAGTCGAGCTCAATGGTTTGTTAGCTACATAAATTCACAGATGCGGAATATTAGTATGTGGGTAGAAAGTAATAATCTTATGCTAAATAGTGGCAAGACTAAGTTAATCTTTATTAGCAATAAATATAACCTTAGATTCATAGATAATCAATCTATTGTAGTTAATGACGCTGTGATTACAGCATATAATACTTTAAAATGTCTAGGTTTACCTGTTGATCGTACGCTAAGTTGGGACGAACAAATTGACACCCTTGCAAAGGGTTGTTATTTTCGACTACACAGTCTTTATAAAATTCAACAATTTATCCCGGAACAATATAGGTTATTAATAACTAACGCGTTTGTTTTGTCATTAGTGAATTACATGTGCTGTATCTGGAGTGCAACTACAAAAAAAACTTTCAAGTAATAGAAAGGGTCATTCGCACAGCTGCCAGGTTTGTAACTGGAAAAATGAAATATGATAGTATTACACCATCGATCTGTAATGAACTCAAGTGGTTGTTCCCAGAAGAACTGACACAATATCGAATACTTTGTACATTATACAAACTGCGGATCGGTCTACCAATTGAATTTTTTGCTAATTACTACCAACTAAATAGTGACGTGCAATTTTACAAAACCAGATCGTCAAGTGATTATCAGAACTACCATCCAAAGGGCCCTTTTGGTTATTCTACTTTTCATTTTAGATCGATTAATTTATGGAATTCACTACCACAAAAAATAAAATTGTCAAGTAGCCTAAGTATCTTCCAGAATGCTGTGCATGCTTACCTATTAAGTAAACAGAAGGAAAGACTTAATATCTTAAGTTAGGATTGTAATTGTTTGATTCGTTAATCTTATTTAAAATTGAGCATTCCAATAATCCAAGTAAATACCAAAAATTAACTTACTCTCACTGACACTTAAATCCCAAATTGGGTTGTGGCTTTGGGTTTTGTGCAAACTTGTCTGTAAACGTGTCCACTTTCGGTAAAAAAAAAATAAAAAAAATATAAATTATCTATATGTTACTTTTGCTATATAAAATATTCTGCATTTGAAGTGTTTTGAGCAAATTGAGAGATTATTTTTCGAATTTTAGAAATTACAATATGCTCATTGAAATGCTAAACTTTTAATTTAAATTTCATTTGGATTTGGACTTAACCGGTAATTCCGCTTGCATTGCGGCAAATCTCCCATATTAAATTTTAGATTCTCAGCTAGCTCTCATCACAGAACACAATTATAATAATGGCATGGTTCAAGAAAGTTTGTCAAAAATCCTGTTGTATCGTTTATTTAAAATCTCTTTTCTAAACTTGAAAATATGAGAATCTGTATTATTTAAGAGCACTATGATGAAACATTGTAAATCCTGAAATAGTGGAGCCCAATTGTCGCACTGCACCAAGAACAATAGAACCCAAAGAGTGCGATTTGCAGTCCGCCTCTTCTGAATACAAGTTAAGAGAAGGTCTTTATAAAGTAAAGAGAAACATGTTGTTGAGCTGGGGAGAAATGAATTTATGTTAAATCCTGATAAAACAGGCATTTTTTTTTCTTGGGAAGCTCGATATTCTCGATTGGCTAAAATCCATTAACCCGATCCGAAGCTCTTCGCTTCGTCTCTCATGATCCCATCTTCTATCATCCCTGAGACGCTCCGTGTACATTCACATTGTGCAAGGAGGTAATTAAGACCCGACAATTGCACAGCCCTTCTTAGGCCCCTCTGAGGCGTCGGATGGGAGGAAAACAGAGACCACTTCATATGCATCAGGTCGGGACAAAGGGAAGGGAATGGAGAGGGACGTGGGTCCATTCATCATGCCTCGTACCTTGGCAACAAGACAATAGGCAGAAGATGACGGAGGGAAAGGAGAAGGAAAATAGATTATGTTTTAAGGAAATTGTTTCAGGAGAAAGTTATCGTTCTCAGATAAAGAAGATTAACTCCCGTCTTCCTCCTCATTAATCAGATCCTGCCTCCTTAAGCTCAATACAGAATACAGCTACAAGCTCAATCTCAACTCAGGAAGCCGTGGACAGCATCTATATTCAGCCTGTCAAACTCTGTTCTTGTTCTATTGAACTAGGAATTAGGAATATCATTGTTCTACCTCCGTTTGCAAAGGAGATCATAACATAACAAGCTCAACTGAAAGCCGCTTAGAACTCAGCCATCAGTGAATCTCTTTTTTGAAAATATTCGGTAATACTTTCTGTTCTTACACGTACCCGTCGTGATACGAGTATGCTAAACACTAATGTAATTTTAGTTAAGGTAGGCAAAGGCAGAGTGACAAATAACCAGGGCTGGGCAAATTACATGTAATTTAAATTGGGTAATTTGGGGCCCAATGTAATTGGTAATTTGTAATTGTAATTTGATTCATGAAGAGTAATTTGTAATTGTAATATGATTCATGAAGAGTAATATGTCATTTTTTAATTTAGAGCATTTTAGTCTCAAATTACAAGTTGTTGAATAGTTGAGTCAATTTCACATGGTTTGAATATCTCTTTGATTCCATGTTGTCAGAAAACATGGGGTATTCAAGATAAAGTACATTATGTGACGTTCAGCCATTAATTTTGGCAATTCACAGACTTGCACTAGAATTTAACAGTGATTTGTGTAATTTTATTACATGTAATTTAAATGAAATCTGTAGGTTATAATTACATGTAATTCCTAGTTACATTTGAGTGTAATTTGCCTAACCTTGCAAATAATTCACTGTTTTGATACACTTCACTCAATAATGTGTGCATTTGGAATTGGCAATTTGTCATTAAATTGTATAATGGTCGGGCTGTATATGTATGTATATAACAGCCGGTCGGGCTATATTAAACGGTTGTGTGAAATAAATGCTTCTTTCATTCAGGCATGTTTCCTTTTTTAATGATCATATTGGGATTGAAGGTTTGAGTACCACAATACCTAACATAAATGAAGTGGTTCAAGCTTACTTTGTGAAATAATGATAAACAGTGCGTTCAGCAAATTATATTCTGTCTGAACACATATATACGAATATAAAACCCTTTCTCAAATAATTACTTATGTCAGCAATATTCACAAAGCTCAGACGATAACTCTGGTCTTGAGCATTGTAATAACGTTGGAGATTGGAACACACCATAACTATTGTTGGTATTTAAAACATGTTCAATTTCCCACGATCGCAAATATATAGTGCAGAGCACAAACACGAAATTAGTCACTAGTCATGCTTAGTCAAGGTAGGTAATCAAATGGAAAAAAATTATTGAATGTTCATTAGAAAATAATGTGTTTACGATCTCCAGTTTGAACTAAATGTTAAGTAATGTAAACTACTGGATAAAAATTATTTGCATTTTCAAAACTTACTTCAAAGGGCTAAAGGGCAAAGTTAATGACTTGCTAAGCCATCATGCTTAACTACATGTATGTGCGTCAGGCCGAAATGCTTTTCTTTGTTGGAATTTGGCCCCACGAAACATACAATTGAACTCGAAACAATTAAATTGGCAATGACAATTAGCTAGGTACATATTTCTACATGAGAACTTGTTTATGCTACATTGCAGATAATTTAATTGTGATATTACTCAAAACCAGTAGTAGTACATCCACCGACTTACTGCGACAAACGCATACTCAACTTTCATGGTGACTGTTAAAGAAGACTTCGAATTGTAGTGTGAATTTCCAAACTGACATTAAAAGTCAAATTCCCTTTGGAAAAAATCTGAAAGCCATACATGAGGACTGAACACCTACATTGCTATTGAATTCTATTGAAAATATAGTCGATTCAATAAGGTTGGAATTTAAGAATCTGTTGAAAAAAGCCTTCTAAGACCGATATAATGAGAAAATGTTCATTACGTTGTCATGGAGGAAGAATAACAAAACCTGCAATAATTTCTAAAAACTTAAAATTGCTGCTTTACTATGTTGTAATTTGTATTGCAAAAAGATCGCTGTTGCTAGGATTATCCTTCCATGCGAAGTCTTGCACCATTTTTTGAAAAATTCCAAACATGTTCAATAATCAGGGTCATAAATATCTTTAAAACAATTCAAAATTTCCGTCAATTGATTAAAATTTTTATAAAATAAAATGACAAGTCCCTCGGGTATCCTCTACAGACGGTAATGCTCTTCAAAAGGTGGCAATAATGGTTGTGTCCACCCTGTATTTAGCACACTATATGTCATTTTCAATTCAATCAGCTTGAATTAAACTAGATTTCCAATACAAACTGAAAAAGGTGGAGCAAAGCAGATGACTGCGACATAGAAAGACAGTGATACAATAAATATTATTTGTATCTTAGTTTCCTATCCCTCCTGGTTGGTGGGTTCTGAGCGTAACCTTGGAGAAGTATTTTGGACACTGAGAAAGTATTGAGGAGATATTTCATCCCTTCAATTCATATCTATGGAACTCCAATCATGTCACACTATATCACCCAAACTCTGTCCAGACCCTGTTCCTCCTCCTTGAGCAGACAGATCGGAGGATACAAGCGAGAGTCAACAGAAAGCGATTCTTTATGGAAAAAGGTATTTGTCAGGATGAGAGAGTAATATGAATGATTTCTCTGGTCCTCAAGACACCTCTTACTTTACTTTCTCCTCTCTCGCACGGCGAAGGCAGGACGGAAACCCTGAATCATTCCAAATAGAGACGAGCCGAGAACACGGCCTGAACACAAAAAAATCCTGTCATTTCACATTCCCAAAAACATTTGTAACAGTCGGGAGATTGTCTTTCAACTCAACCCGCATACCTTCTCCTCATATGCTTCATGGGCCCGAGTAAACCAACTCAGCACTACTATAGAAACTGAAAACGGACGAACGAACCGAATGATGAAATCCAATTTTATAATGGTGTGAAAGTATCTAAGGTGAGAAGCGTTTAGGGATCAATTTCTTTGGGTTCATCTACGGGTTCTTCCTCTCTAAAGCACTGTTCAGCAAATTGAATCTATACCTATTCAATTCAATGCTATATAATTGTTATATAGCAAACGTTTTTCAGGATTTCGATATGGTTGGAATTTTGAAATATCCAATTTTTTTTGACATTGAAATGAACCAAATCCGAAATCTGATTTACAAAATTAGAAATCCATGACCATGAATACGTAAAATGCTCCAAAGCTGAATAAATTTGGTTGTGGTTAAGTACTAAAAATTTGAGAATATTAAGATCTTATTGCCTTTGTTGCCAAAATGATGATCCTTTCTCCCTGACTTGTCAAACGGTAGACATAATTATAGTAATGGACAGTACAAAAATGTATTTATATTTGTGCAAGCAATAATTAGGAACTACATGTGTAGCAACTGAAAATAAGTTCAATTTTTTTTTTAAATAGTGTCTGAGCATACAGTATTTACGGCTGGGCAGCTACAGTACGTTGTATTTGTAAAATGCATTTGTTTTATATTTTGAAAGCTTTCTCGACAAAAGTATTTTGCATTTTGTATTTTCTAGTCATTTCTTTTCTATTGTTCTTCGTGTAATTCAAGCAATTGTATTTATTAGATATTCATTTAATTGTCTCCTCCACTTCGTGTATGATTGCAGAATACAGGGAGGCAGGGATGTTCTTGTTAAAATTGGAAAATTTTAATTTCTGAACGCAGCAAGTGCTAGAGCTTGAATTGCCCTTTTTCAAAATCATGTTTGATCGAAAGGCTGAAATTATGAAAAATGCAATTTTTCGGTGGATATAAGTTACTAGCTGGACCCATTCAGTGAAAGAATCACTGATCTGTACCTGTGTTTTTAATTTGCCTGACAGCCTAATTTTATCGGGCTACAATCGGTGGGTTGTAA
>JAQFYU010000907.1:0-17741 GCA_034694905.1 Ceratophysella granulata | reverse complement strand
TTTTGCTGAACCTGGGGTTATGGTTAAGAAACGGTATCTTGACAATTTCAACTGGTAAAAGCCACAATGTTTTTTTTTAATGTATAATTTTTTGAAAGACCAACGTAATTTTTTTAATTAAATAAATATCACTATTTTAGATAAATCGTCAATTTAAAAAAAATTACAAGCAAAAAATGAGTTCGGTTTCACGCCGAGAAGATTCGAACTCAGGCCTTTGTGTTAGGAGAGTAAGTTGAAGGGCTGGTCAAGTCATAGCTCAATGGGAAGAGCAGCGGTTCTAAAAATCGAAGGGCCCAGGTTCGAACCCTGGTAACGTGCCGAATCTGTTTTCCTTGCGTTTTTTTGTTTAATAATTTTTTATAGAACGAAATATTTTGTAAACGCTAAAAACACGAATATCAACTTACCCCAGTACGAATTGTCGAATAACCGCCAAACCTCCACCCTAACATTCCGATTTGTTGGTTTGGTAGATCCTATCATTCTTCCCCCATTCCATCTTCCATTTACCTCACTTATTGGTATTATGATTATTACCTAAAGACCTGTCCGTCTCACCAGTCAGTCTTCTGCCTTCTCCACTAATGACATTCGTTTTTTACCCCTTAAATCTATACAAGATTGGAACTTGTGCTTGTACACTTTTTGCCCACGTCCTATTACTCTGTCCTTCCCTTCTTAACCAGAAACAAAAATCACCAAAAAATCGCGTGACACTCTTCTCAACTTGACTTGGCAATACGAGTGACCAACAAGCTCCAGGGTGGTCTATATCATTGTTTTTTCTCCTTTCTCTGCCTATTATTATTCTGGTGTGATAAAATACCAATTTTTTACTCTCACTACAATTCAGACTTGTCCACTACGCTCAACCACTTTTTCCCAAAACCAATTCAATCATAATCATCTCCACACCTCATCTACCATTGGATACGCACGAACGAAGGGTAGGTAACTGATTAGCACAATCATGATGGCAAGGGTACAGCGGTCTACACAAACCGCACGTCTGTCTACAACTGAAACAGATATTAGACAGTTTGCGCTGCGCTAGTCGAAAAATTGAAAATAATCAAAATTACTGTAATTTTAATTGTGCAATTTGAAGAGAAAAAAAAGTAAGTACAATTTGAAAATTTGAAAAACGTACGCGTACGCGTACGCCTGTTTCATATCGATCCTTGAGACATGACACCTTGGTTCGACCAGAGATGAGATTATATACAGTTTGCGCTGTGCTAAGCGGGATGTCAGATGTCAACTTTTTAAAATAGGTATTTATTTTATTTAAGCGCCAATTCTAAATCAGATATTCGGCGAACGACTAAAACCAACATCCCCTTTCCATAACACCTTAGAAGCCCGACACTAAAATTACTTCAACTTTCATCTTTTTTCATCCCTTTTTTTGGCTTGTTCCCTTTAAAAAAAATCCCAACCCTCCCGAATCCGAAGTGTTAGAAACAATCGGAGACTCGAGATCAGAGCTGTTTGGTATTTGAGCTTCGCGAGAAGAACAAACAAGAAAACGAGAAAAAAAATCCTGAAGGGGAGAAAATAAGGTAAACGAGAAAACATACACACTTATCAAGACTTCAATTACCCACCTGTCTCACCCAATCCCTATAATAAAGGTTCAAACTTCAAAATTGCTCGCTACTTCCAAACATCGAAGATTGAACGAACGTCCCAAAAGGTAAAAAGGAACTTGAGGTACTCGTCCAGCCCAGTTACATGGGCAGACCTGACCGTAACTTGACCAACGACCTTTTGTTTCTAGTTAAACCCTAAAAAAACCAACCTTATTCTGAGGATAATAAGCTTCCTTAAATCAAAATTGATATAGTCCATTTTTTGTGTATGTTCACGGAAAGAAACAAAAGAAATCAGGTCCATATTACTCACCTTCGTCATCACCTTCATGGACATTGGGGCTCATTTGAAGTGGGAAATGATGATTATTACTGTTCTGAGAAGAAAGTCATTTCGGAGGTCCCCTTCAAGTACCCCCTTCGTTCCCTTAGTTACCCCTTAGTTACCCGCACACAGTCAGTCCCATTTCAGATCCACAAAGGGTCTCTGGAGTAATCTCTCAAGGACCAGACCAGAGAACCAGACCACCCGCACATTCATTTATTTTATAGATTGGATTGGATTGAGATGCTGCTATGCTGGGGCCAGGCATGACATTTACCATGTCTCTTTTTAATTTGTTGTGAAAGCTCAACCAAGGTACGGTTTCCTTTCAATTGAATTGAACTGATTTGAAGAACCCTTTTGCTCAGAAAACCGACATCCTTCGCATGTAATTATTTCTGAGATCTGCCCACTTCAATATCAACATGCCCAAGTTCTATGCAAAACTAAAAAACTATCTATTACTACTTCCTACGAAAAAAGGTAGGAAGTGCACAAAAGAAAGTTTGGACCTTCTAACGCGGGCTAAGGCTATACAGCATCCGATCTCGGTGTACAGGGCGGATCACGAGAAGCTCGGCAACAAATTGGATTTTTTCTCCTTAGATTGAACATTTCTGAGTGTTAAACAGATTTTATCTCGGATTTTGATATTATTTCTTATCTGCGATTTTGATTAGAATTAGTATTACTCGTAAAAATCATTAAAAATCTTTAAACCGGATTTGGTAATAAAATTTTTAACATTATCTTTTTTTTACTTTGTACGTACAACATGAGATGCTATGCTCAACTAACGCAAATCTGATTTAAATCTGTTTTGTCGGCATTTGAAATTTGAATTTGAATCTTAGTTCAGTCGAATTATATATTTTATTTTATTTCATAATGAAACAACTAAAAATGAAAATTTTAATCGTAGTTTTGATCTGCGCTAGCCAACATTCGAAAAATGAAACACACTTGACAAAGCAGCCAAAAATTCTAAACACAGTAGTTCAGTCGAAAAACACCCTGTACAAGGAGCAACACTCAGCTCGCCTGACCTGATCAGTTCCCTGTTGAATAGAAGACATGCATATTCATTGAAAGAGAAAAACTCCTAAATTCCGTGTACCTCATCAACTTCAAGTATATCGATTTAACTCTTCCCTGACTTTTCCAGCAGATTTCGAATGTAATCCTGGAATTGACGAGATCATGTCTTTTTTTTATATATTCCGTTCCTTTCAATTTCTCAGAGTACAAAAGAGGAACATCGAGGAGGAGGAGGGGAAGAGACGTGGAAGTTAGGATGGAAGACGACTAGGGATCGATTGCTCATTAATTACTGGGATGAATATTACACTCTTCAAGCTTCAGTTCAGTTGAACTCGTCATCTCTCGCCTCATTGCACACACCCGTCGTCCCTTCTCTCTCTCCAATTCATTCATTCCCAATTTCTTCCAGAATTTTGAAGCTTTTCTTCTCTGCTCACTCTGCATAATGGAACCTAGCTTCTAGTCGTAATTGCACTCATTCCTCAACTACTTCCTTCATTTGACTCATGGGCCATGAAAATTAATTTACAAAATTCCTGGACTTTTTTAAGGTAGGGATTTATTAGAAATATTTTGGGCTAACGAAGAAATTGATGATTAATTTCATGAATTTGGACAGAATGTCAGATTCCTGGATGATTGTATACAGTAAAACATCGCGAAATACAAACTACAATAATTAAAAGAATATGATTTCAATGACAGTAGAAATACTTACTCAGAAATTTTTCATCGACGATAGACTACGCCATTATTAATTGGAAATTGGAAAGTCCGCAACTACATATATTGCTTGCAAATGGAAATGCATAAATTACACCTTTTTATTGCGTTTTGGGTGCAAAAAAATGTCATAAATGGCTACTTGAAAATTGTAATCGATGCAGATTGAATACCCGCAAGAATCTTCAGACGTTATATTTAAGTCTTCTATAGAAATACAATTATTAATTGAAAATTACATATTACATTTCAACAGTAAGAATCTTTGGGTTACATATAATCGACAATTGCTGCTTTGAAATCGTAATCGATTCTAAGTTACTTGCTAATAATCAAATTAAGCCGGACTCCTTAGTTCATATCATTACGACTACTTGGAGATTGTAATTTGTCATCAATTCAAAATTACGGATTACTTACTATGCATTACAATAGCAGGAATCCCCACATTAAAATAATTGACAATTGTTGCTTTGAGGTTGTAACCGATTACAAATTACTTGCTCGCAGTAACAAATTATTATTATTTACGATTACTTGAAAATTGCAGATCGATTCTGCAAAAGTTACAGATTACATTACAATAGCAGCAAGAATTTCTGCATTATACATGGATTATTGTTGCTTTGAGATTGTAATCGATTGCTAATTGCTTACGCACGATATACAATTGCTGAAAAATTGTAGTCGCTGCAAGATTCTTCACAGCATTGCTTATTCGATTACATTTTATTTGCTTCTCTAATTACTTTTCTGCAACATTCATCCGGAAGGAACTCCAGAATCCAGAACACACGTTAGAAATTTTATCGATTGTTAATTGCAGATTATGATTACATTATTTGAAGTTGCTCGACGACGATTATTAATTAAGATTCTTAGATTGTTTTTTTTTTCAGGTTGCAAGAATTTTAAACAGCATTCGAGAGCGAGAGTACAACCAGCTACCTTGCACCGCCCACATGTTCCGAACGTTATTGCCTTGCATCCGCTGGACAAGTGGAGACGTACAATAAGCCAACTGAAGCATTACGTAATGAAAGAAGCTCAGGCGGCTCAGTGAAGTGAAGGAATTGTCCATCAGAGAAGATATCAGACTTGACGCTCGTACTGGACAATCCCATTTTGTTCAAAAGCCCATGAAACCAATTATTCCGCCTAATCCTAATTGTTTTCTCTCCACGCCTTGGACAAAAACAGGGATTCAACTTTCTCTAGTCTTGCCTACCTGGATTACTACTCACTGGAAACCAGAATACAAGAGAATTACAAGGTCCTAGCTACCCAATCTTAGCTGGTTCCTCTCCAGCCAAGGCTTCAGAATTTATTGAGGCATGAAATGGACTCGTCAGCTTAAGCCCAATTGATTTCCTATCCTAGCTAAAACTCCATACTTATCTTCCTCCAGTCCCCCAAAAATCCCCATGGTCTTCTTATCAAACTCCGAGTGTGTTAATAGTAAGAGTTTTTGGAGCCCCAGACTTGGCCAGACAGACTTTTATCAAAGAAGGTCAGGACAAGGCGATGACACCTCCAAGTACTTCTGGCTTCCTGACATTCATCAGTTTCCGTATGTATTCCAGTCTGACCCAATTGTGTATGCCTTGTGCAATCTTCTGTTTGTATGCTCATGTCATGCTACCGTATATTTACAATGATAGGAATTATTTATGATTACAAGTTTCCGCTTATCTGAAAACTGCTCCCGTTTGTCATCTCAAAAGTCAAGCCATGCCAGACAGGACCAGGACGTTTCCACGTTTCATGAAAAATGCCTTAACTCTGAGATGTTGTGTGTTTTTGAAGAACGACGCCTTCTAATTAGAAGCTTGTGAAGAGGACCGAGAAATAACTCAAGTTTCACTTACCTAGAAAGATACAAAAAAAAAACACAAAAATTTTATTAGATTCAATTACACATAATTTTACGACATCACAGATCAGAAGAGTTTATACTCCTTATTAGTGGATGCTCCGCTTGAAGTTAGGCCAGGCTGATGCTCATAAAATGGAAAATACTTCAAAAACCTTCTCAGTTCCCTTTTAACATGATCATAAACCGACCACGACTCTCGGATTTATTCATGCAATGACTTTACGTATTTACAATTTGCCCAAAAGTTGTTCCTTTTGAAGTAAAAAAAAAAGTTTAAAATAATAAACTAGCTCTAGTGCGAGGTGATGTCATGCAGAAGGCGTTCGAGGAGAAAGACAAGGGAAAGTAGAAGAATTTCATACATTTTTTTTTCAGCCTGTCTCTGAACTGAAGTGAGTAGAAACTAGGATAAAAGAGATCAAAGATGCAATTAAGCACCTTTGAAGACCTTTTGTGTCTATTTATTCTATTTTCATAGTGTTAATCCATGCTCGGTTATTTTCGCTACAACTGGTATTCAACTAACCATAAGCTAAAGTCAAGCGAAATATGAACATTTGAGTTTTAACTTCACACTTTTGGGGAAATGTATGTTTGAATTCAGTTCTGACGTGTGATTGATGAAGCCGTTTGAAATTTTGTGTATCCTTCTATTTCAACGTTACGTTTTAACTGTTAGCAGATCAAATCATATATGAGCTTCGTCGAAATGGTAAACTTAATTAATAAAACCCGATTACTTTTTGCAAGATTTAACTTTAATTAAAATCGTTGAAAATTCGTATGTGAAACCTTCGTTGCATTAATTTTTGAGACTCAATCTAAATCAAGCGGACTATATTTATTATCTAAAGTTATTCCACAAGATAAAATGGTTCACAGTTATCATTCAGTTTATCACATTAACATATAGCCAATATAAAATGGTTCAAAAGTTATAATACAGTTTATCACATGAATAAAAGCTAGTTCACTTGGTATGTTTACTTCATACCTAGTTCCTTATTAATTTCAGATTCACATTATGGCCTATATAAAATGGTTCACAAGTTATCATCCAGTTTGTCACATTAACATTTGCTTCATCGATTCACTTAGTATTTTGGCAACGAAAGAAAAGCGAATATACTGTAATTTTAGTTTTACCATTTCAACAGGAAAAAACTTATTAATTAACCCATCGTCAATTACAAATTACAAGTAAGTAATCCTGCACCGCAATACTATCCCTGATCTTCCACAATTTAACGAAATAGCCTGATCTCATTCCAAACCCCTTCTTTTCAATTTTAAGCGTATTATACTGTACTTTGTAAACGGAGAACGCAAAATACTGTAGAACACACCAGAGATCTGTGTGTGCATGTGCACAATATGCGGAGAGAACAAATCTTCATTTCACATGATCCAATTCTTGGAGCAGCCGAACCGAAGCCACCGGATGAGGGTCACATTACCATTAAGGCTAACCCTTTCCACTTCTATTCTCTTCACAAGGACCATGGTGAACTTCTCATCTTATCTATGCTCAAGTGAACCAATTCATTCACAATTATTAAATCATACAGACGCTCACAATTCCGCCATTCATCCAACTAGATTACTGAGTACCGTTCAAATATACTAGTCTCAGTCTCTTGCTTTCAACCCGAATTCACAAGGGGATTCAGGAACGAGCGAGCGACTCATCTAATAGAAAATTAGGAAAGGCCTTTCTATACATACTTCAAGACTCTCCCTCAAAAAAATACGCCCAATTTATGAGCATCCGGATGTCATATTTCAAGTCCGGAACTCTTTCTCGATAATATTCCGTTAGGAGATTTCACTTTTTAAATTCAGTTACCTGCTTTTCTATTGGGATTATGATTTAAACGGTAGCATGTTTCATTTAACTGATGTTTTTTACTAAATGAATTGAAAATTTAGTGAAAATTAGTTGGGGTCAGTTTAATTCAAAATATTGGTCAGAAGTAGTCTTTTTTAGATTTAAGCAAGTTAATTTCAGTTTTTATCAATCATTTTTGGTGTTAAAACCAGTCAAGGTCGAATTTATGCGAAATGTGGTTAAAAAAAAGTCAAACTAAGGTCAAAAATAGTCATTTTTGGAGAGGTTCATTAATGTTGTAAGTTTTTGAGTTATTTAGATTTTACAAATTACTCATGACGAAACAGAATTCAATTCCAAAAGTGACGAATTTCAATTTCGACACTAAAGATTGCCGGTCACGCGGTGTGACAGGCGTTAAATTGACAAGGTTCCAAAGCCGGGCGTGTTGTGCCGGTTGCTGCATCTGCTAAATGAAAACAGTACAAGACCAAAGCACAAGAGATGTCATAAATTCATTGAACAGAGCTCTCAAGTGTGTGTGTGTGGTGTTCTCTATTTGTACAGAATTTGTTATGGTCATATAATGGTAATGTTGACTCTGGCAAAGAGACCCATTGTACAAGTACACAAGAGACTGGAGAGATGCATTACTTGCTCCCTCTGATCCGTCCCAGTATATGGAGACCTCGTCTCCTGTCTGCTGAGATTAATAATGGCGGTTGGAATTAATTTATGCACTGTCAAGTCCAATGACTGAATTTGTTGAAACAAGTGAGGGTTGGGCTTTTTAAAATGAAAAAAATATCAAGAAGTGCTTCTTCTTGCACTACAAACTACAATATAGCCTTTCTGCTCTTCTGGTTCCGTACATTACATATCCAATCCCACACTCGTAAGTTAACTTGTACAATATTCAATGAAGTTCAAGATCACTCACTCCATATTCATGAACATTAGTCTGGATCTCGGATCTCGGTGTTACTAGGTTTTGCTGCATGCTGCATGTGTGTATGTTCTGATCCAAGTCTAGAATACTTGAAAGCCTTCTAAAATCTCAATTATGGGGCAAAATTGACTTTTTATTATTTTACCCGCCAAAAAACACGTTTTGCCCGCCGAAGTTTACATAATTTGCCCGACATCGCAGCAGCAATGCTTTCACTTTCTCCAGCATCAAAAGATTCTGCCCGCCGAACTATTCACATTTTGCCCGATACTGCTACCCGGCGAGTATACACGTTTTCTTCGCCGATACAAAGATTCCGCCCGACATTGAATATAAATTTTATAAAATGTTCGATTTACAAAAATGCTCACAAAAATAATCATTTTTTAACCAGCTTAAATCGATTTTCCTCCTACTTCACTGCAAAATTAAAATGTGACATGTGCCCAACGCTCGGGATAAAGTGCTTGACCGACACGAGCCGTCCAATGAGTCTGAAAAGCGCATAATTCCATACTACCATTAAACCTCTTTGCACTAGCTACTACACAACCTATGTCAAACCCAGATATTAAAATCCTAGAACATTGGACGACAACTGAGCCTGAGCCTTTGAGGAAGCCATGTCGAGTAATTAGTAACAAAGGATTCCGTTCCAGAGAGAACCTACTAAATCTAATTCCAAGCTTCGTAATATGACAAATTGCGGTTAGTCGACTCCCTTCCCTAGCTCTCCTACTTTTGCACGCATATGGGATCATTAAGCGTACACTCGAGACTACTATATGAATATTGTTGTAGAAAAAATCTTTTTAACCGTCATGAAACTCCCCCATGTCATCTCATGCTATTAAAAGGCTTTTTGTGTGTGTTGAGGACGGAACTGAGCCAAGTACAGTGAAGGCACTAATGGGAACCAAATCGGGTCTTAATAGAAAAGGAGCCGAGTATTACGAGCTGCTAAAAATCACGGTGGGTTGGTGTGGTGGTTTACGGGACGGACGTTCGTCATAATACCCGGGGATTAGGTTCTTCTCTCTCTGCCGCAACTTTTTCCGAAGGGGAAAAAGGAAACGACCTCCTCACATTCGTCAAATATGTGAGAACTTAACTCGGATCAACGTCGTACATGTCGTGGCTCATTACTTATTGAGATCAGCTTGTTAAAATTCGGTTTGATTTATACAGCGTTTGTAAATTCAGAATTTTATTTTAAAAATAACGACTTAGCTCGCTTTTTAAAAAATCAGGTGTGTGATTCTCCGGAATTCTAAGATTAGTGCAGAAAATTCAATTAGGGAACCCAGCGTCACCGACACGTCTTCAAAATACTTGTGACGATTATCATGAGGGTTTTAAAAACGGAAGAGCTCAAATTAGTTTGGTTTGAACCTATAACTAGATACGACGAACCGTATGTACAGCAGGAAAAGGAATCCCAGATGCATCTGGGCCGCACTTGACATCTTATTATACAATTCTACGCAAAAGAAAATAACTGCTTCCCTTCTCAATAGAAAAATCCAAAGGGTACACTGCCAATGCCAACATTCACCATAGAACCAGAACACAGGCGAAAAAAAAATTAGATTGGTTAAATTACATATACATTACATATTGTGTGAGAACAATAACCCGCCCAGCCCATTACCCATTTTTCCCTATCATAATAAACGACTAATGTGATTTGACCTTTCTGAGACATGAATGGATTTTTTGAAAACTCAATTCTCAATCATCATTTTTTGGAGGGTTCACGTTCAAGTCAAAGAAGTGAGCTTATTTTACGAGTTTCTTGCTCCATTGAAAAAAAAACTAGACTGGTTACCTGGCCTGGTGCATAATAATTCTCGTACATAATGGTAATTGGTAAATGAAAAACCTGGTGTAGTCGACAGTCGACCCGTATTTCATTTCCAAAATTTAATTAGATCAATTCTTGTCAAAATATAATTTTCCTCTCTTTTACATTTCAGAATTCAAATTCTTGAGGTAGAAAGGAGTAAAAAAGTCAGAAACTTAATGCTTCATCTTTTATAATATGCAACTCCTACGCGGAGAACTAAAGGAGCCACACTAACAATCCCTGCGGGAGACTCTTTAGTGCCAAAAATTTTTTTCACCTAATACAGACCTGGCCTGGCTTTGGCTTGGTCAAGCTTGTTCATCTAACCTGCCACTTTATCCATGCATCTAGACCTCAACCAAATAACGATAACTCAGATCGTCATAAATTAAATCAGAGAATTTCTAGTCTATTCAAGTTTACCCGTTTTTATACATATTTTTTATACAAATCTATGGGAAATCCTTTGAGAGGACGTGGAACCCCTGTATATCCTACACAGCAGGATCCGGAATGACCACATGATTTGTTTACATTCTCTCAAACGCTCACCGTCAGTCGATATGTTAAGTTTCCCAAAACTATTGTGATTTGGAGCTTGGCCCCTGGTTACCGATTATTCAGAAGGAAACAAATGGTCGAACGTCTCAAAGGAACACAAAAAGGCTCATAATTCGCAATAGTTTCCGAATCATAAATTAATACAATACAAAGTTGGATAATCATTATCATTAATCATTACTAAGGAAAACATGACACATAAATCTGATGATTTGTCCATTTGGAATCAGCTACCACATTGGTACTGAGGTAGACATTGCATATTTCCAAATTCGAGCTGGCCTGGCTGTTTTGAATTTTTATGGCAAGTAACCTATCACTGGGGTTAGGCTTTATGCAAATAAAAATAGCCAATATATGCACTAAGATATGCCTTTTTTGTCGGTTTAAGCAGTAAAATATGTCGTATACAAAGAAATATGCGAATTACGCAGTCTTTTTGTCGTTTTATGCAATAAAATATGCCGTATGCAGTAAAATATGACGCATGCATAAACATATGCCGTATTCAGAAAATATGCACTAAAATAAACAACAGCATTTTTGCCTTTTTTGCAGTAAAATGTTTCGCGTAAGTATACAAAAAATATGGAGCAAAAGATATATTTCAGTAAGCATTTTTGCATAAAATACAGTGGATTTTTACCATTTTTTGACTGAAACCATCAAAATATGCACTAAAAACCGAAAACCTCGAAATATGCACAATATGCAAAAAAAATTGAAATATGCTAAAAATATGCTACCAAAATCGGCAATTTGGAGTCCGTGTACTCTGATACGCCGACATACAACTTGTATTTTTCAAAAGTAAAGGAGAAGAAATTCAAAAGATGCAGTTTTTATTAAAATAAGGTCAAAAGTCAAAATTAACAATTTGTACTAAGTTAGAATGAAGTGAATCCGTAAACTTTTCATACTACCACCTATAAATTTAACCCTTCTTTCAATTTTGTTTCAAACGGCATCATCATCACACTCAAACCCCAATTTTTCCAAATTTCGGCTCAATTTGCCCTGAACCGGCCTGGCCTGCAAAGTGCAGAGTCGTTTATCAGATTCTGCCTCCTGTAATTTCCCCTGAATAGAATAATGCTTCTGAATTTTAATATATTTTGGCAGGTTTGGCCTTCCTTCCCAGGTCCTTTGTTCTTTTTGAGTCTCATCTTGGGAGATGGTAGGAGGGAGTAGTAGAACTACATAAGGTATGCAGTAGGAGAGACGTTGATAAAAGGGTGAAACCAGCCCATCTCCTTCATAATAATTACACAGCCCAGCCCATCCTATTTCATTCCACAAGCTTTAGAAAGGGAAATCAAGAGGCAGGAGCTCATTCCATTTTCAATATGTTTTTTATGATTTCCGACTCCCGCAGCTTCCGTAGAACCGAGTTCTCAACAATTGAGAACAAGACAGGTCTGACCTTACGTCTTTAAGTGCTCAGCCAGCTGGCTACAGCGTTATACAGGAAATTTGGAATCTTCAATGCATTTAGCTTAAAATTGAATTTCTTTCAGAGTTTTAGAATTAATATTAGGCCATTCCTCATTTTGAACAAAAATTTCCAGAAAAATAGTCGCGGTTGTTAGGGTCTTTCGCCTATGTCAACGCAATGTTAATTTTGTCATTCCAATTTCAAAAGTTCGAAAAATGACATTAGTTTCAAAATTTTGAATGACACAAAAAATATATACGTACTCCGTAATCCGTAATTAATAAACCTCACACTTGAATCCTGAATTCCAATTCCCTTCAAATTATCTTAGAACCAAACCAGCTCAGTTTTATGATAGCCAATCTTCTCGAGCTTCATTTTTTTATGAAAATAATCTCAACTTTGGATGGAGACGTGAGTTTAAAAAAATCTTTAAAAAATTCCAATGATGGAGAGCTTTTAGTTATCTTTTTCTCACTTGTTTTATGACCTAAACCCTAACCCTTTACCTTTAGTCACTCGGAAAGAACTTGGAACTTCCAGCTTCCAATTCATACCAACTGACCAAATAAGCTCAGATTGTGCTAACCAATTCTGCCTATCTCCAACCCAGTAATGGAAATGGAGAATCAACACGGCCTTCGTCATAATAGATACACACAACACACAACACTTTGCTTCAATGAATGGGAAATATTGTTTTTACAAATCAAGCTTCACATTTTTGTTGTAGTTTACAATTATCAGGCTTAAAAGCCATTTTGAAAATAGTTTTTGTAATAATGAATGGAAGAACATTTAATAGCAGTTCAAAATTTTGATGGACATTTGTTTACAAAACTGCAGCTAATGAACAAAAATCTGATTCTAAATCTCCCCAAAATAGAGCAATTTATTCAATATTCTAAAAACCATCTTCAATACATGTACACAAATCAGAATCTGAATCTGCTAGCCTGGAGCCACAGCTTTCCGGTCTTGAATTTCCATCAAACCTATCATTACTTAGTAAAATCTTGGCTGCTGCAGCTTCTTGCTCATCCTTCAGGTTACAAACGCAAATTATGAACAGAGTCGGGTAAGAAAATAAGAACCTGTCAAGTTTTTTATGCACTCCACCGTTTCCCTGCGCCACAGTTTGATTCATCACGTCCGAAGATGATGGACGATCGAAAAGGCTGACCATGGCACATCGTAGTAGCTAATCAGTTTCCTTCAACGAGAGATGAAGCATACGCAAAAAAAAAACATCCATAAAAACGTAAATGTATATCATTTCTACCACAAATATTTGATCCTAATATTTCCACAACTTTCTGTACAAGTCATTCCCAATTTTTAATGGAAGGTGTGGGTGACCAAAAGGAGTGAACTGCTCAACGCATGCCATCCCTGCCTTGGCTTGGTTTGGTCAGGAGGTTCCTAATGTGCATAAATAATCATAATACCACAGATGAAAATGAAACCCTCTCCTGCACTTATTCGTGTTGAGATGTAGCAAAGAAAAAAAGAGAAGTAAACTGACATGGAGATCCTATGGATAATAAGCACTCAAGATATTTTTTTTTCAACTGGCGAGTCAAACTAAGCGAAGCATCAAATCAGCCTGTCGTCAAGCCCGTCAACAAGACAAGGAACTCACCACGAGTGGACATGGACGACATGAACATGCCAGACGTAGAAGACCTCAACCAAACCACACCGTCACCAAAATAACCAGAAAACCAAGGTAACCAACCTAGTGGAAAATTGACCAAGTCTCTCTTCATAGTACTCAACCCATGTCAAAAAATTTTATCATTCAGCAGACTGGGCTGGACTACAAATTGCAGCATATATTGTCTACATAATTGAAAAAAATTGGTTTTTATTTGAAAATCAGGTTTTGGCCAAAAAAAAAGATAACCTGCCGAATATTTTACAAAAAACCGGAATTTTTACAACAATTTCGCCAAGTATAGCAAAAATTAGCCGTTACATCAGTCAAGTCGCTGCTGGGAGCAGCTCTTCTGGAGTTTGCGGATCAAACCCAAGTGAAACCTATGCCGAATCGATTGGACAAGGCTCCGCTGGACAGAATAACAACAATACGTCATAATATTTGCCAGAGAAAAATATTCACAGTCAAACACCTGCCGCTTATTTGTATGTTTACTTTAACTAATTTAAAATAATTATTCAGGAACAGAAGACAAATTGCACAATTTCTGTCAACATGAGCAAGCTAATTTATCATGTCAGGCGGAGTTGGAGAATCGGAATGAATAAGATGGAACTTAATCTGCAGAAGAAGTGGTCAAGGGTTGACATATGAGTTCAGTCAAATCACGTCCAGTGTTTTTTCTCTCTCCCTGTTTCCCTGATTAAAGAGGAAGATCAGAGTCCCAATCACCCAGAAGAGCCTCTATCACTCAGACACGTCTGTCTGCAGTAATGAATAAGTAAAATATTTGATGTAATTATATATTCACTGCATGTGCTCCTTAGTCGTAGTGGACGGACTGGACTCTTGAGTCTGAGTCTAGTTTAAACCATGTTTTTTTCACCAACGGAAGAAACATGTAAAAAACAAGATTTTATATCCAGCAGTTTCTTCAATGAATATGAAATTTGAGGTCAATTTCCACCGGTCAATTCCGGATTCCGACTATGGTCAATTGTGCCAAGTAATTTTGGAAAGCTGAATTTTGTTAGTAAATTTTTTTTGTATTTTACGGCCTTTATTTCAACGGCACATTGAAATAACAGAACAGAAAACATGCAAAAATGTAAATACAAATTGCAATCTGTAGTTCTTAAGCAAAATTGACCCGTGCGAAATTTTTGCAAGAAATTGACCACCTGAAAATTAAAATTAGATAGTTTAGAAAGTGGCATGTAAAAATTCGAAGCTGACCGGGTAAATTCGAAGCTGATTAGGTAAATTCGAATTCACTGGTACAATTTGAAATTTTATCGAAATTTTAAAATTCGAAATTGACTATGCGGGTGCGGGATGTTAAAAGGACACCTTTGTTCGGCCATACTTCTTAATTACCAAATATAATTTCAAAATTCAAAATTGACCACAATTTTTGCCTAAGGACGAAATTTACCAAGCGAAATAAAGTTTGACGTTGGTCGAGGGCAATTTTAACGTGCGGAATCGACCAAACACAATTTTTGATCTACAATGTACAATTGGGCGATAGAATTTGACGAAGAATCCGAAAATGCAAACTAGAGTGCAGGCCTGCCTGACTTAAACTATGTAAACCTGCTCATCCAGTATCAGCACAATCCCTCAACAATTTTACACGGCGAACACTGCCCAGCTAAAATGGTTTGCCCAACTAAATTCCGGCTAAATCCTTACGATTCCTAATGAGAAGGAAGAAGGATAACGAGGAATAAAGTCCTTGTTAGAATCTCTTAATGAAACTACCCTAGACATATATTTCCTCCAGAATAAAATTATTGTCTTAATTAAAAGTCCGTCCAAACACTGTCAACCTATCTCCCCATTCCATCGTGTGCAATATGTCACTTGAAATTGACGACAATTAGGTTTTAGAAGCTAAGGAAAAAAACAAAAAACAAGTCTCCACGTCAGCTCAGGTGACCCATCAATTTTACTTTGTGTCAAATTGGAACAATGACACACGCCAAAAGATGGACTCGACACTCGACCCAAACACTAATGTTCAACTCCTCCACTAGCTATCATGTTCCAAATTCCAATCCTCTTCCATATCAAGAGAAAACATGAGAAAAATTATGGTTCTGAAAATCATTGGCTAGCCCAAAAGTTCAATTTACAGCCAAAAGCCTCTGCCCAGTGTTAGTGTTACTGTAAATAAAATTGTTTGGTCAATTTGCATAAAGTAGGCAATCAAGGAGATTGGATGCTGATGCACCCAATTTGTGAAGAGGGGAGTTTTTTTATTTTTTATTTTATTTTGGAGATTGGAGCATCGTGCGGGGGCCTTCGTTAAGGGATTCTGATTGCACTGCACTAAAAACTGAACGGAGAGCCTGAGTACTGCTGACATCGTAAAAATTGATAATTGAGCTTGAAAATTTTTCATTCATTTTTCTTCTCCCTCACTAATTTGCATGGAAATATGGTGAAATGATTAAGCTTATACGTACTGTCCCATCCTACGAGAGTGTCATACGATATAGAACTACGAACACCATCACCAGATTATAGCCTTTTTTTTATGAACAAACTCTAATAAATCAGCAACTTGAGTTATGTGGGCAATTCTCACTGAAAGGTGTGTAAGTACGGAGATAAGGATCCACAACATCTGAAACGCATGTAGTGCCTAATAGGAAGAAACAAGTGTTTCGTCCAACCCAGCCTTCCTCCATTGTTCCTATTAATTTCCATGACTTCAGGAATGTAACTGGGGCTTGACTTGACGTGACAAAATAATAGGAACAAAATAAAATTTAAAAAACCTGACTTAATAAATCAATAGGCCATAAGCCACGGTCCCGGTTTAACGGTCCCTTGAGAATTTCAAGCTCAACTGACTGGAAAAAAAAGAAACTCTGTCCATGCATTCGTTAGTAAATTGAATCCCTGAGATTTTGTGTGAATTACTGAATAAATAGAATTTAAATGAAGTTCAGTCAAATACGCATTAGTTCTTCCCGGTTATAAAAATGAGGAAGAAATTCCGGAACATGTTCCAAAAAGCGTGATGTGTGAGAAGGGCACGTCAGGCGGAGTTTTTAACGATCTCGAGTTGAGGTAAGGTAAAGGTGAGATGAATTTTAGTACTTAGTTTGGTTTGGACTATGCTTTAAAATTAAGTAGGGTCCTTTGAGTCCTTAAGGATCGGAGCTTTTCGAGGTTTACGCAACTTTACTTTTGTGTTCTGTTTACACTTCACCGGTACCCTGGACAGGGAAGTCCTTGGCTTCGGTATTCCAGACTTCACACCGAGTCTAATGAAATACAACCTGTTCCAAGTTTTTTATAGCTTTCACATCGCACACAAAACAGATCACCCGTACCTTTTTACTACATTCCTTGTTAATGCTTAATGTTTGGTTAGGTTGAGCCTTGGAGCCCAAGGCCCACCATGCAATCATACTGAGATTCCCTATGTTGACTTTTTGGTCTTTGCCTGTGCCTGCTTCTACATGGCACTTCTTTGGGCAGGGCATAATACTCGAACTTGTAATTGAAATTACATGCCAGTTTTAAACGCACAAATTAAAATGAAAATTTTTTAAAATGAGAAATTAAATGAACCTTTTTCTTTTAAAAGTATTAAGTAAATAATAGTAATTACTGCAATTTAATTGCAAATATTTACCTTTTTGTAAATGCGAAATTACTGTAATATTATTGGAATTAGTTTATTATTTATCTGTAAATTAGAAATTAATTTAACAACTTCTAATTCACGAATCTTCATTTTCATGCTATACAATGTTGCTAGAACTAAAAAATAACATTGTCTTGATTTTTCGTAAAAGAACTGTAATTATTGCAAATCTTGGAACTTAAGTTAAAACGCCGTAAACTAATAGAATTTCAACGAAAAGCTAAATACCAAATATAAA
>JAQFYU010000906.1:0-17749 GCA_034694905.1 Ceratophysella granulata | reverse complement strand
TTCCGAAACGCGCGCAAGTGGTTACCACGGGCGGTTACCATTAGCGGTTACCGCGTGTATCCTAATCCTGAATTCAATCCAACTTTAATGTCAACGCCATTACCATGTCATGTGTTCTGACCTTTCACTTAACTTGGCAACCATGGCGCTCGCGGCGCTCACTTGGAACTAAACTTCATCCATTTCATTTAGTATTTTCGCAGTTCCAGGTTTCAACTTTTCAACATTATTTCCATATAACGTGGACCTTGTTGAGCTCGAGTAAGTTGACCAAGCGCACTGCAGCTCAACTAATATACTAATGTACATGCGGCTTGAATTTGACACGTTTCCCTGATTTGAAGAATTCGCGACACGCGTCAGCGTCACCCCACACTAACATGTGAATTTGTACAAAAGTTTGAGCAGGCTTCAACACTACTAGGCCACCAAAGGCGTCATTTAATTTATATGGAACTCGATTATTTATATCTATCATAAATCATAAACCAATGAACGATATTATTTATTTGAAAAAATATCACATATAATAATATCGGTTGGCGTTTGATTGTAGGTTGTAGGTGATTTTGGAATGCTGTTTGGCGTCTGAAGTTGCTTCGTGTCGTATGCGTATGTCGTATGTATGGTGCTGCTGTGCTGATGCATCTGGGCGTGAACTTGCCATCTTGTGTGCGGACGAACGAGCCGATTGAGTTCCGCTTTGACTTGGCACTCTCTTTCAAAATTACAGGAAGTGAGAGTCTGTCTGTCCCAGCAGCCGAGGCCCAGCTCCAGCTACTACATATTCACTATTATTGTGATAATATTTGATTTGAGTGACCCTCCCAGTTCTCAACCTTCCGCTGCTGTTGTCAGCTCGCTCATCGGCTCATCAATTGGGACACCTTCCAAACAGCACAACATCCTTGGTCAGAATTAGGAACCCGCTGACTGTCATTTCCCGATCTCTCATCTGGCCACGCCCAAGCCCTTGTCACTATTTAACTCATCTGTCTTCCTTCGTCACACTTGAATCATGGTGAGTCATCCTTACAGTATGACAATTATAATTATAAATACTTCAATCCGCCAAGATGCAGTGCTTATCCACTCTCTGTCCTCTGTAATCTGTAGCGCTGCAAATTACACTCAAAAGTGTACTTAACGAAGCGTGGAAGCGTGAAGTACAATTAATTTGTAATTAGAAGCTGCTCTTTAATTTGGAAGAAACACACAGGTGATGTATGAAGAGTATAAGTATGATTGTGTATTTTAGTCGGAGCAGCAGTTGGACTGTGCACTGGACCTGATGAGAAGGCTTCCGCCTCAGCAGATTGAGAAGAATCTGAGTGACCTGATAGACTTGGTGCCGAGTTTGTGTGAAGATCTTCTCTCCTCCGTCGACCAACCACTCAAAATAGCGAGGGACAAGGTTCAGGGAAAAGACTACTTGTTGTGCGACTACAACCGGGATGGAGATTCCTACCGGTAACGTAACCTAACCTAACCTAACTGACAGATGCTCAGCTGCTCAGCAGCCATCTGGTTCTGGTCTGTTCCGAGTAAAGAATTCCGATATTTCCAGTTTGCATTTGCAACTATTTAGTTTTATTACGCAGCTCTCCGTGGTCTAATACTTATGACCCAGTGCTTGAGGATGGAACAATGCCTTCGGAACGTCTGCGACGTCTGGAAGTTGATGCCAACTCCGCCTTCGAACAATATCGGGAAATGTACTTCGAAGGAGGAGTCTCTTCAGTTTATCTCTGGGATTTAGAACAAGGATTTGCGGGTGAGCACTTTTTTGAACTTTCCATAAATACGTCAGGGTCCTGGTCCTGTTCCAGTCCACGTTTGGACTGGCTATGCTAATGATGATCACTGATTTGAGGAAGATTGGATCTCCTCAGTGAATACTGATCGTAGAGTCTTGAGGTAGTTTGCAATGGACCGAGAAAGAACCAAGAAAAGAACCAATATACAACTTTGAAACTTTGAGCACTAATGGCTTTTTTCAGAGACCACTAATCAAAATCAAAAACCAACTGAGAAGATCCAATTCTCCCAACTCACTTCCTTATGAACGGTTTACATTGTAAACCAAAAGTGGACAAGACCTTTTAATCGGAATGTCACCTGTTTTGCAATGATACTTTGTTTGAATTGAGTACTTTAATATGAACTCCTTGTATTTTATGTACCATGACCATGAGATTTATACAATTTATACTAAAATAGGTGTGGTCTTGATAAAGAAGGCTGGAGATGGTTCTGACAAGATCAAAGGTTGTTGGGACTCCATTCACGTGGTTGAGGTACAAGAAAAGTCGACCGGACGTTCTGCTCACTACAAATTGACGTCCACGGCTATGCTCTGGCTCCAGACTCACAAAGTTGGATCCGGAACAATGAATTTAGGCGGAAGCTTAACACGACAGGTCAGTTTGAATCATTTTTTAAAATTTTTTAATAAAAGTTAGGTTGAAATGAAGATATGGGATAGAAGATAGAAAGGATTTCCAGTCCATTAATCGCTCAAACCACACCGTGCATTCCTATTCAGAAGGCCTAAATCTTAAATGCCGGTTTGATGATCTGAATCTGGACAGAATCATAGCAAAAGTTCGGGCATGCCCTAATTCTATAAATTCTGAGCTCTTGTCACGAATTATGCGTGAGGCGTGACGCGTAACCAACTCTGAATTTGTGATGTTGGGCTGTTTCAAATTCTGTACCATGTGTCATGTGACATGTGACTGAGGAATTTGTTTTTCTTCTGACCTTCTGGCCTTCTTAGATGGAGCAGGACTGCGCACTGGGCGAGACTACGCCGCACATTGCAAATATTGGGAGGATGGTTGAGGACATGGAGAACAAGATCCGGTCCACCCTGAACGAGATATATTTTTCCAAGACACGTGACATCGTGAACGGACTCCGGTCCATCAATCCACTCTCTGACCAAAGGGCCAAGGCGGATCTCAAGAAGGACCTGGCGGCGGCCCTGAAGCTGCGGAACGCGAACAGGACTGACACGCCCTGAGCTCACTTCTTCCTCCGTACCTATTTCCTGAGAGAACAAGTAATGCAAAGGAGTACGTCTGAGGACTGGATGATTGTCTAGGTTTACACGACAGGGGAATGTTTGGTTTAGTACGTAGTTACGTTTACTAATGTTGATAGGCTGGATGACCTTGACCTGGCTTCCCTCTCTTCATATATTGATACAAATGAAATCCATATATATTCTCGTATACTGTCAGTCAGTCCGCTGGAGGAGCATTGCTTGTGCTCTTCCACCGGCGACCAGGTTGACCCTTGATTCGTTTCCCAGCCGCAGTTGGCCTCCGATTCCAATGTTTCTCTCCAACGATATTTTAAATGTTAATCGAGTACTAATTAATGAGCCGTCTCCACTGGAGCCCACGCTACTAATCTAACTTATTTATACAAAATTGTGTTTTGAGTCATTATGGTTTGAAGTGCGTGAGTAGATTAGTTGATAGTTTGATTTGTACAATAAGTAGTATATGTATATATTTGCTGAGTATTGAAAATTGAAATGTTCCTCTGCATTCTGGTGTTTGATAACTGGTGTTTGATGGAATGGATCAAGGTTCACGTGCACTTCTGTTCGTTCGGGTGTTTCTTCATTTTAGTTATTTACACATACTCCGCATACACACATGTGTCTTGAACTGTACATCTAACTCAGTTAATCGAATATATAGGATTCCAAATCAGTTACGCGTTACACATGCCACTTAGTCTTAGTTGGAATTGTGAAATAAAAACAATGCTGCACAAATTATAAACAAATTCCGTTCTCCTTTCTCACTTGTCACTCCATTCATTCCTCTAATATTTAATTGGTCCATTGTGCAGTATTCTGTGTTGTTCCTGACTATTCAAGTAAGGGGAATGACCTCTGGTGGGACTTGTTCTATTTTTCTCGGAAGCAAACCAATAATATCGTATCAATCTTGGACCAGGATAGAAAAACAAATAAAATGTAAATTGCCTATGCGTAACGCAAACCTTCGCTTCATTCCATTCGCTATTTCGTTATTCAAATCATTGGACCAAGTCATTTACATTATTTCCGTGCATGGGATTTAAATGAGGAAGGACGTCATCATCTTGACCAGAGAACAGAAATTGAACAATTATTAATCTGGTCAGATTACCACATTTTGATTTGCATTTCTTGCGTAACCGATTCCTCTGTTTTCTGTTCTTATCTTCGTGGCTTGGTGGAACAGAATTGAGTTATTACAAGTTACATTGAATTTGACTCATGTTCCACACCCAATGTCCCCTATCCCCTTGTTCACAAATATTGTGCGGAACGACGAGGTCTGTGAATGTGATCCAACTCCCCGAGTCTGGTTACGATCAGAAGTTGAGCCGTTGTAGTGTCTCCAATAATCTATGGCGAAATCTTTCCGTATCAAATGTCAGGATCAAGCTTAGGTTTTGAGTTTTAAGCATTTAGACCAAAAAGTCTTATAGAATGGTCCTATCTGTCTCTCCGTCCAGACAATTTGCGGAAGCGCAGAACGCAGCGCAAGTCACGTATGTAACATGGTATCAAGGGCAACTTAAATGCACGTCAAAAGAGCTATGTAACATGGAACATGGTTTAAGAATGCTGCAAGTTGACTTACCTCTACTTCTGCTCAATTGAAAATTCATACATACTTCGCTGAGGTAGAGCAGAATAGGTTAGGGCAGCGAAGGGAAGACATCCATGCAGATGTCAAACCCGTTAAAATATATGTGTAATTTAACTGATCTTCTTCACTATTAGCTGAAAGGAGAAAGTCAGGACTCAGGAGGACAGACAAACCCTGGTTTTGTGGAACCTAATATTGACAGTCTTATAGACCTGCGTGTTTTAGTATCCTAAACCTGCGAATTCGTAAAACCTTATGGCCCAAGTTTGATCATCGGATCATGAATGATTCGGAGAATGCTGAGTCGAAGGTTTGGCTACAAACAGACATGCGATTTCCTCGTCCTAGTCTCTATAATTAGCTGAGACGACGCTTTCTTCAGCCCTTTTGTCAACTCACTTGCCAGCCGATAGAAGCTGAGCCAGTTTCCTGTTGTGCTATTGTCTCAAGGATCACTGATCTTCTTGATGGCTCCAGTGCCTTTGGAATTGGACGGAGTGGTTCCGCTCCGACCTTCGCTGCCGCCACCGCCATCAGCTCAGAACAGACGGAAACGAACTACCACGATTTCCAGTGACGAGATTCAGATGAATTACAAAGTGGAAGGACTCCGGCCTCACGAGTTCGCCGTAATCGGAATCTATGTTCATCCCCGGATCTTACCTGGATTCAACTACAGGTCAACTAAACACATAATTATTTCAAACAAGAAAGGTTTTTCAGGGTTATAGAACTTAGGGCGTGTCGCTTTAATTCAAAACTTTAAATCGTTGGATTTCATTGATTTTACTATTTTTGTCACTTTAGAGTTCGACCGTTGGACGGAAACTCGTACTTGTTCTCTGGACGTGCTCTGCCACTCGTTTCCGTTGGTCAGGGTTATGGGAAACGAATCGTTTTCAAACCCGATGCAGGAGGTAAAAATGGAAACGAGTAAGTGGAAGTACACAAATGGGCGTATCCAACAGAATATTTTGATTTACAAGTACAAGTACATGTCCATAGTACAAAGTGTTTTTTCCAGTAACTATTTTTGGAGTGATTCGAGAAGTGAAGGATTTGGGTTTGAAGTGGAGGTCGTGTCACCCGGAGACCGATTCACCATGTACGATGCCGCTCGGAATCTTATTGGAAACTGTGAAGTGATTCAGAACAAGGTTGGTTTCATTTTCATAGTTCAATATCAGTAACAAACAGGCCCAGCTTACAAAATGCACTAATCTGCAGCTCTTTCAGGGCTCGGAGATTTATGACTTACATTTGAAAAGGTTCTCTGCATTTGCATATGGTAATGTTAATCCGGAAAGTTTTGATAATCTATTCGTACGTTCCAGGAGCCTCAGCAGGAGCAATCTCACTTGATGTGGTCGGACGGTTCGATTCAAAAATGGGTCGTAGTACGACTCGTCTGCAAGGTAGGAGCTTCGAACTTAATCTTTTGAAATAGAATATGCAAATAACGTCTTAAGAGAAAAAGGTCCACAATTCCAGATTCCAGTCCACCCATATACTATGCTTTCCACACAAGAACTATCTCGTCCAAAATTGCATATATTTTGCTTGTATAACTAACGAGTGATTTCCGTTCCTTATTTCAGATTCAGAACCAGGAAGGCGCCGTCTCAACGGGCTGTATTTCTGGGATAGCAATTTCTTCGAAGCTCAGCCTCACCGCGTCAGCAACTCTCGTTCAAATCATGAACTGTCAATTGGAAAAGCACAAAGTGTACCACGGACCTCAGCACGCCACGCTGCTCCACGATGCGACCAAGAACAAGAAGCTGACTCTGATGCCAGGTGTGACTTCGAGCACAAGACGGATCACGGTGTCCGGTGTTTCCATTCAAGACGTTCCAGCAACCTACATCATAACTGGACTGCTCAAGCACGAGTTCCCAGTTATTGGTAAGATTCCTTCTGGGAAGTTGTCATGAACACGCATTTCTCGAGTTTGACAAGCGACAAAGTGGTTACAACTTGTATTTCAGGCACTTATGTGGATTCTCGCGTTCTGCCCGGATTCCATTACCTTGTTCGTCCAGCACATGCCAAGAATGCTCTATTTGGTGGAAAGCCGATCAAACTGCTCAGCATTGGAAGGGGTTATGGCAAACGGTTCACTTTTGAGTCTTCGACTCGGAACGAGAATGACAACTTCTTCTGGAGTGACTCGTATGCGGAGGGATTCGGCTTTGCACCCCACGAAGTGCTTCCTGGACTCATGTTCAAAATAATCTCAGGAGACGACGAAATTGGAACGGCCCTCGTCAAAAAGGCAAACCGGCCACAGGTTAGTTAAGTTTTTCAGTAGTGTCCCTTTCGAAATAAAAAGAATGTTTAAAATCAACTCTTTTGTCTATTTTCAGCATGAGATCGAAATGGTGATGCTGCCTGACGGAGGTGTACTGAAGCGACTTCGGATCGAGATAATTTGTCATCTCGAGGTTGTGACCGGAGTGACACGTAATTGCAGAGTCTGTGGAACTGCGGTTGTTATTCGAAAAGGACCAAACGACGTAGCTCGAGTTGACCGAATCGAAGGTCCCGGTTTGGACTCCCAACTTCACACTGCTCTCCGCTACATTCCCGGCGAAATGGTCTTCGTCGCCTTGAATCACCAAAAATATCTTTGAAAGCCTTGTGCCAAATTGTGCCAAATGTCAGAGTGCATAGGAAGAATCAATATTTGTTTCCACTTCTGAATAATCCAAAATATTTTACTCACTATTTTAATACATAAACTATACAGAAATAAGAATTATGTACATGAAGTTAAGTACATGATTCGGATTTGATAATAAATATGCGAGTTGTTTATATTGTAAAATACCAAAAGTTAATTGGTAAAATAACAGGAGCAACAAAAATTAACTATTTACACATACCAAACCATAGACATTCAGCGCATTTAATCTCTATGCTCCGAACGGAAACATACTTTATAGTATATGAAGTCCATTTACACAAAATTAGATGAGGGTTATTTAGACTCAACCACATAACTAGCGAATAGCAGGAACTTTTGAAACAAGACTGCTTCCACAAACATGAACATCATTTTTAATGAATCTTTTAAAATGAAACTATAAAGTACAACAGGGTCAGTCGTGCCTGAGACATGGAATTTGTTAAAAACAGGAACTGGCTACGAAAGAACCTGGAGGGTATTTGATACTAATATACAGGATACCTTGACATTAATTTGTTAACTGGGTCGGTGCCCAGTGCGATTGACAGCAGGTTTTTCACCTGTTCCCGGGAAATAGACGTGACTGCCCGGTCAGCCGAAAAAATGATTGGAATTAATCTGGTACTATTATTGTGGTTTTTTTGGCCTTAATTATTTTCTCTTGTGATTCTAGCTATGTAATTCTCTCGGTTTAATCTACTTGACAAAAGCTTCCGGTGGGATTTGACCATTCTTCTGAAGATCCAGGAACACTTGCGCACTCTTGTTGTAATCCCAGAGGTTCTGTTCCAGGCACCTGTGAAAGTTCAAGAACAACTCTTGTCAAAACCTCTTCCAACGAGTCGCGCACTTTGCTCAACTATGCTAAGAATCGGAAGCTTACTTCCTGGACCAGTTCTCGTTCATGCCGGATTCCCTGGCAAACGCTGCAGTCATCTGAGCCTGTTTGTCTGCTTCGGACAAGGAGCCCACGGCCGCAGACGGAGGCACAACCACGGTTCCAGGCATCATTCCTGGATTTGAACTTGGTATTGGAGCAGTTTGTGTGAAGGCCTCCTGCATCAAATTCAAACACAATATTCGAGCAAATTATATGAAGTGATCGCACGCAAACTTATGAACGAGGTAAACCTTTGCTTCATTTGAATGCTCTCACCTTGATCTGCTCCGAAGTGGCGTTGGTGACGTATAACATTTCGTTGATGATGACGAATCCTCCGTTGAGTGGATAGAGGTTGAAACTTCTGTGAAACGAGCGTAAGGCCATTTCGCGATCCCCACCTCTTTCCTTGAAAACTCCCGATATGGCGAAATGGAGCAATGAGGGCTGTAACGAAATTAACGAATAATTCATTAACTTGACTTGGACATAATGAAGCGAGCAGAATATCGGGAACTTACGAGTGCAACAGACAAGTCGACGGTGAAACCGTTAATGTCGTGTGTTGTCTTGGGAAGTCGGTTGAGGAAGGCTACTATGTCCAACTTCCCAGTTCGAATTCCTCGCTTAAGCCTTTCTGGATCATGAGTTCGGATGTAGTTCCTGGAGTCCGCAATGTAGGCACTCAACCTTGACAACACAGATTCAAGAAATGAGATGGTCTCAGCCTAATAGCGCTGGTATGCTCATCCTACAGACCAATTCCCCAACTATTAATTTACTTTGTGGTAGGATGATCAACGGACGTATTGTTCCCTTGTTTGGGGTAAGTGCACTGCAGGGTCATCACAGCCTGATCATGATAGGCGTCCATTAGAGCGTTCCGGCTGTCCGAGTCATAGATCTTCATGTACTGATCAATGAAGGCCATCACAACGACACGGGCTTCCGCATTGCACGAGAATCCAGGCTGGACAATTGGAATGATGGCCTCGTCTTCTTCTAAATCAAACTTGACCAAAGGACCAGCGTCCACTCCGTCCTTTTGGAAACAACAAAAACATGGTCAGTCTTCAGTCTGTAGGTCCCTCGTTATAGGATAGGAACACTGTATTAGCTTGGAGATTCCAGGAAGATTCCTGATTGCAGACGGTTCATCCAGTCACTTACCAGAATTGTGATCTTGGGGAAATGCTTCTTGACCGCTCTGCAAATTAGAAGAGTGTGAAAGGATGATATGGACGACCTTGAGTTGGTCTGGAAATCAGAGAACAATACGAAAAGAAGAGCGAGACGAAGAACTGTTCCTGTCAATTGGACGTTGACAACATCTCAACTTTTATCAGCTTTGCATTACACAATACGCATTGCTCAACAGAACTGCAAGGTAGAGGACCCCAGTTTGACCGCTTCTTCAAGTATTCTGCATTCTGGATTGCATCTAAGCTGAGACAACGCTATCGCCAATACTGTGGCTTGATTACGAGAACAAATAACTCAAATAGTTTCAACTCCAAGTCCATGGCATGCTCCAACTGAACTTGTACTTTCAGTTCAGTATTTCAGGAATAAAACAAAGGACCAAGTAAAGAACAACGTCACCTTTTCAGGTGAATGCAAAGACTGTTTGTGGAACATGGAAACCAAAGCTGTAGCAAATCAACCATTATTGATTTAGTTGAGTGGCAGAAGGAATGACCCAATGCACAAGACAAGAACAGGTCGACAGTTGGATTCGAGTCGTCAAAAGTGGAATTCGGTCGAGCGGGGGGAGTACGAAGTGAGCAGCCAGACAATTCCTGTCATATGCTGGGGGGACGAAGACGTCGGAAGTTGGGACCTGACTACCTTTTCAGGTAGCCTTTTTATTTAACGGATCCGCACCATATTCATTCATGACGTGCGTCACCCAAGGGCAAACGCGGCGTCTTATTTCGTCCGGAAACGGACGTTTCTATTTTACGGGGCTGGAATTTTCTATTTTAGGACGAGGTTAGATTTTTTCGGACCGGGAACATCCGATGCGATTGACGACATTTGACAAACACTGAACTCTGTTTGCTCGTGGGCATATTCTTTTCAACTCAACAATCGGAAACACATTGCAGGCACATAGCACTTTCAATGTCCCTTATGACTTTACGAGTTACCCCTTAGCTTGGCTGGAACGTCTCTCATTGGACGACTTGAATGAAAAGAGCAATGCCCAGGTCAGAGTTCAACTACCTGAGTCATTTCATAAATCTTACTTTGATCTTATTGAAAAGCAGTTGCTCAGTGCAGATCATCCAACTCTTTACACTTTAGCTGAGAATTGGTTTCGATTTCAATATTACTTTACTTTGGTAAAGTTGATCAATGCGTAGCATGTGATTGTGATAGTAAGCATGTGAAGATGAAGAATAGTCAATAGCTGAACTAGATTTATCAAAGTGATGGAAAACTGAAGTGACCTGATATAGTGCTCACGATCGTCGAACTTCTCGCACAACGGATTGTTTTCTAATCTGACTTCTGTTATTGGAAGACCTCGTAGGCGTTCCAGGATGTAGATGTCTCGAAGCTGGAACGTGTAAACAATATTCTGAATTTTTTCTGCATCCGTGAAACCGTGCTTTTTAACTGTTGTTTTGCTCACCTTGTTATCACCCAAATTCAATTTCTTCAAGGCTGGAGTTAATTTGGTTAGCTTTTGAAAACTATCCAAGGAAGTCATTTTGTTGTGAGACAGATCCAGGGACACGAGAATTGGCAGTATTTCCGCGGACAGGTCCAGAATCTTGATCACCACACTTGGGCGGTACAGAGGCAAATAGAAATCAAGTAGAAAGTCCGGAGTGTTGTGAAAGTTTTGGAGTGAAAGAGCTGGAACGGTTGGATCGTAGCGCTGTGCTAACGCAGCTTTAATTCTAGCCTCACACGCAGCGTCAATTGTGGCCGTCGGAGGACTTCCATACGAATCAACTCTCAGAGTTATCTAAATGAACAACAGATCCTTGACATTAGGAAAACAGGAAAACAAGACACGTTGTGTGTTTTGTCTTTTCTTACCGGTTGTGCATCAGGCCCACTGAAATTGCCACTGCAACCTGCAATTGCTTCAGCAGAAGGCCTATCTTCGACGAAGAACACGGTGTTGACTCCAAGCACGGAGTACTGAATGAAAGAATAAAACTTGTAAAGGTGAATTACTTCAACACATTGAAAGTTAGTATGTTTTACTCACAGAAACAGGTCTGAAGGGTATTCGGGCCAACGAAGAGAGAGAATTTAAAATGAAATCACGATCGTAGCCAGCTCCATTGAAGATCTAAACATTCAGAATTTTCTTTGACGCTTGCACATTCGTGACGAAATGAATGAAATCAAAGGTCAAATTCAACATCCCTTACCAATATTTTATGCCAACCAGGCCCGAAATTGTGAGCTCTATCTCCACGGCCTTGATTTTGATTTTGCAAGCGGTTCCACTTCTTATTTCCACGGCCTCCCCGTCCTCTTCCACTGCAAATCAAATCAACCACAGAAAGTCAAGTCAGTATTCAGTATATTAAGCTTTTCAGAAAAAGAAGTTTCGTACAGAAGTGTTCAAGTAATAGAAGTAATTACCGAAAGGGTAGACCTGGCTGGCCGTGTCCTCGGTTGGCCGAACGATCGTCTCCCATGGGCTCATCCTCATCGAGTCGTGCTAGGAACGGACCCTTGGTTTTCCTTTGAATCGCTCGACTGCGGTTCGACGTAAAATTTAAATTGAAGTCATCCCTCCTGGACTGGAAATCTGGGAACAGAACAGATCAATACTTAACAATTACGAATTACAATATACAATATAGCATAAACTAACAATAACAGTTGCTCGTTGCTTGTTAATCAAAGTTTACCTCCAGCTTCTCGATCAGCGTACATCTTGGAAGCGCGTCCACCGCGACCTCCTCCCCTGCCCTCTTGCAAAAAATGGGCTGTCCGACCTCTCCCCGCCATTTTTTCAATTCACGATTTGATTTCGTCTTCCAATTTGAAACAATACACAATATTCAACTTTCAACCTTCTCGCCTCCTTGACTTGCGTTGAGTGGAAGTGGAAGTCCTTAATTTGAGGTTGAACTGGGTATCAGAAATCACATTATAGTCAGATATCAGCAGATGTGACTTGGTGACGTATTTTATGACGAATACGAAATATGCGACGACTTACCTAGTAGATAGCCCTGACCCCTGCCCGCCAAGGTAATGATGAAACTACAAATTATGCAATCACAAAGGTGAAATGCGAAGTTCTCATTTCACAAACAACTCACTTCAATCAAAAATCGCAATTAATCAACATAAACAATACCAAATATGTTGTAAGTTGTGATTACGTGATTGCGTGCTTTGTTTTTCTGTTTCTTGAATTTCACTTTCATGAATTCACATTCAGCCGAGCCTCAGCATGAAGTTGAATACTTTGAATCGAGCGCCCAAACTATGTATGTGACACAGACTTCTGAAATCCCACGTCCCACGCCCCTGCGGGCGTGGGCCGTGTCGCGTCGCCGTTTAAAGACGTCGTCGTTTATTCATTACGTTTACATTACAATTGAAATTACGTTGTTAAAATTTAAAATTTATATTTAGTGAGTCGCATAATATTAATTAAATTCCAGCAGGCAGTGTATTAGAAGCACGTATGCAGTAATATTGTATAATTAAACAAGGTCGTCAAGGAGACCTCTTGATTCTTTGCGTGTCCTGTCTATCTTTAACCGCCGATGCGAGCCGACCCACGCTATGGCGTGGGTTTTCAGAAGTCTGTGGTATGTGACGTAGTAGCATCTCAGAGCATTTTTCTTATTTGCCTGACTACCGCCGTCGTGGAATATATAAACCTGTTGTTTTAAATAATTACTCACTGTCAAGTCAAGCTTACTACTGTTCAACAGTATGTACATAGGTACAAGGTACATACGTTGTCAATGAAAATTATGATTAATTCAATGATCATAATGATCATCTACACGGTTTCTTTGACAATGCATGACACTGTTGCAAATCCAGAAAGAGCGTCGATTTGTTTATTGACGTTAAATACCAATCTGAATTTGGAATTTGTGAAAATTAGTGTACGTATTTAAGATCCACACAGACAGAGAAGGATTTTAGCTAGTGTGCCGCTATGACATTGTTGCAGTTGGGACAGAGAAGCACAATTTTCTTGAGGTCTTCATTCTCCTTGTCACAGCTGCACCATTTCTGGAGAATACAGATGAAACAACAGAGCATGTGACAGGCCTGGAAACAGCTGCAGGCTCTCGCCTCCTGCGGAACCACCAGATGCTGACATTTCTGACATTTGACAGGCGTCTGCAATCAAGAAGTTCAGGTGTCAGGTGAATATGGCACCATTGAAGCATACGCGGTTTGCGCCTCAAACTACAAGTAATTGGTACACGAACGTACATCTGCATCATAGTCCGCTATCATGCTCTCCGTAATCGACGGTGGTACTGTGAATTAGTAATAGTACAATAACGGCATCAGTCAGGTGAACGAACACAAGGTCATGGAGAAAGTTTGAAATCACTACGCCAAATACATACTTAATTTAATGAAGGTAAGCTAAGCTATCAGAAATTCGGATTGGATACCTGATTCTTCTCGTGGCTCCGGTAGTGGCACTTTCCCTTTCTTGTTAAACATGGTATTTGATGAATGATGAATGGGCCAAATTCTAATTTCCAACTCTAAGTTAACTAAGACCGCTACAGTCACTAAAATTTTGTCCAAATTGAATCTATGGAAGTTTCGATGTGCACCAAAAACTAAATTCGACTATGAATATGGTTTTGCCAGATAATAAACGATTACTTCTGTTCGTCGCATTTTGACCCAATCAATTTAGTTGGGTATCGGTTACCAATTACCAACCATTTTAGCTCCATGCACCAAACTACAGTGTAAAAATTATTCTTTGCATGAACTGAGCAGAGAAAGTGAAAGATAACAAATGACAATCATTCAAATAGGAGAATACCTTAGAAACACTAATAGTTTATCACATCATGGTATTTGAATTTGGGATCGGGCATTCTTCAGGTGAGTTCTCCGTTGGAACTGTTCCCCTGATTGTGTAAAGAAACCAAGATTTCGTTACTGCTGAATCTTAAGCATCTAAAGTCTAAAGTTGTTAAATCTTACGCTGTTCATTAACCCTCCTTTGTAGAATGTTAAGACTTTGTCGTTGACATTGAATAATCCATCCATAAAATATCGAAGGTTCTGGCTTTAAATTATTAAAGACTTTGAATTAATGGTCGCCGTCATCAGTATTGACATTGACATTGAGAAAGAGGATTTAGTAGCACTGACATACCGACAGTGCCAAGGTTAGTATTTTCTTATCTTTTGCCATCTACATACATGCGCACCGATGGAAAACGGATATTTTACACCGCCGCTTCAAATCTAGAATGTATAAAAAGTTGCAAACACGATTCATTTCCACCTGATTTCAAAGATATACGCAACAAGAACAGTTTCTTCACTTCAAGCGACATATCAAAATTGAATTTAGCTGAAACTTCGTCGAGCGCAAGGCACAATATGCCTCAAATTCACCTCTTAATTTCAATTGCCGCAGTTCTTGCTGCGCTGGTAAGCTGTGCTGATTCTGAAACTATTTTAAAATCAATATTTGTCCGTTGGTGGCCTCAGTAAACGATAAGATGTCCTATAGGAATTCAAACCCGTTTTACACTTTAAAATCTTACAAGAGCCAAGAGCGTTTCAATTTCGATAACTGGTTCTATCTAGTCTAGAGTGAAAACGTTTGAAGCCAGGTATGTTCTAATTCGAACATTATATTCCAAGTTGTCAAAAATGGTTTCAAACCACTGATCTACTAATGTTTGGCAAATCTTGAGTATTGAATTACTTATTTAAGTTCTCGAAATTGAAATCATTTGTTGATTCATTAATTCTAAAATTCAAATGCTGTTTTACATTATATGGGAAGATGCATGTTGGGGAACTGAAGAAAGTGTACGACTGCGTGTATGACCCCAACAAATGCAGTCACTTCTGCGGAGTGGAGGCTTGGAAGATGCCCCAAGGGTTCGGCTGCTTGAACACGCTCAAGGCCTGTCTCTGCCCCACAACCCCCAACACCAAGATGTGTCGTCCCATTAACCCCGCTGACCCTGACGAAGGGAATGGATGCAACTCGTCTTTCAACTGTCCTTCGTCCAGACTTGTCCCAATGATTTGTGAATTTTTCGATCAGAATAAAATGTGCGCCTGTTTCAGAGTTACTCCTGACGGACATGACCCGTCCGAGTGCAAGGACACGGAGCTTCTCCCTGGCACCATCACATTTGTGGAACCTGCTGAATCCAACTCTGGAGACCAAGATCTTTCGGTTCCGGAAGAAGCAGTTCTTCCAGAAGTATCTGATGGAGAGGCAGATGATGGTGGTCAACAGACGTCTTTTGGCGACTATCCAGACCATGGTGTGCCTCCGAGCTAAATCAGCATCTTTGTCCGTTATTGAACCAGTTTTATCTCCACAAAATTGAAATTCAACAAGCTGCCGAAAGATTGGTAATATTTTTTTACCAAGAACTATGTACATATTGCGTAATTAATAAATGAGTTAGCACGATATTACATTTAATACAGTGACTAAATCGACGATAGACCACTCTTCCAATCACTGCCGATTTTCCAATTTTCCTTTGTGCAATGTTTGTGAAATTAAAATATTTGACGATACGGACCGAATACGCACAAAGAATTAGGAATTCACAAATTGCAAAGAGATTTAAAAGTTGATTGACATATTTATTGCTATTCTCAAGTATTTGTATTTCTCAAGTACAAGTACAAATGTAGCTATTACGAATTGCGACGATTACATAAAATCTTCTCAATTTGATCATTTACTGTCCTGGTCCTGTTCGTTCATCTTGCGTTCATCTACATAGGCGTAGTCGTATGTCGTATCGTACTGTATTAACTTGCTCTCCCCGTAAATCGTTACACATATTTGGGCGAGGCGATCTTAAGTGACCGCAAAGCTAAAGGAATGAAGAATGAAGCCGTCGAGTTGTTGCTTCATAAATCAATATGAAATGTTAATTACGAATATGGACGATATTGAACTGGACACGTTTAAGGTTTCGGTGTTTCCAAGTGGTTTCTCTTCAGAAGGTGAACTTTGCGATTCGACAAGCAAGCCACGTATGATGTACCTCCAAACTCAACTAAATCATAAACAACACCATTATCTATGTATATACGGTGTGTACTTATTTATACCAACTTAAAGAAATACGATAATGGCCAAAACTACGAAGATTTGATTGGAGTTCCGGTAAGTACCTGTAATCCGATTCCATTTGAAGCCTTTGACGGGACCGTCGCCTGATGCTCTGGCTGGAGAACTGCAACCGTTTGCATGAGGTTCATTACCATGGACACTGGAACGACGACCGTTGTGGACAGATCCATTTCCCCCTTCACCAGTCTCACCTGAAGGAGGCGGTGCTCGGCTGAAGTCAACGGGGAAGGAGTTTGCGATCAGAGTTGTGATTTGCTGTGACATCATCTCATTACTTGCCATCTCTCCCGAGGACTACAGACAGACAGGAGCAGAATAAGCAGACATAAATGCATTGAAAATTGAAACAAAATTCAATGTCATTCACTAAAGCGCTGATATTCATGCGTGATGACACCAATTGAGACTGAGATGGGCTTCCGAGCAAGCTTCAAAAGAAGTTGGAAAATAGAAAGTTATCATCGTGTCCAAGTCTACGTTAAGCAGTGGCGAGATTGACATATCTCCTTGACTTTGACTTCCTAGTTCAGGGGATATAAGGATCCCCCTGAGGTACCTCAGGGGGATTCCACCTTCCACCTATTGAAGCCTGTCTTAGTTATAATGCCTTTTGAATTCATTGACCTCCTGATCTGGAAATAGCGCATAGGACATATGGCGTTTTTGGATTGATTTAGCTTTATATATTAAAAACAGAAACACGCTAAAACACAGCATTATAAAGGAGTTAAAGTTAGGATTAGGAGTTTGAAACGCTTACCGAAATGATAGTTCCATCTTCCTGTACGACCATGTGGCCTCGTTGACCTGGTACTTTCTCCACCTGAAACTGAACCATTTTTCTGCCTGTTGATCACCGACAACGACAACTAGATTATCCTTAAGTAATCCTCAAAAGCTTAAAGTCGTTTGAAGCGGGTAAGAACAGATTTATGAGCAGGAATAGGAAGAATTCGGAATTCGTTGAAGCAGTTATTTATTTCAGTTTAGTTTCAGTGTTGTTTTATGTTTTATACATAGTGAGTGAGTTCAAATGCAAAACTGCCTGCTGCTCAAATTCCCTGGATTTAGGCAGCGAGTTGCGAATTGTGAGAAGAGGATCTTGCTGTCTCGTGCTCGTGCCCGTCTGCAGGATTTCCTTCTGTAAACCCCTCAGAGAATTTCAGATTTCCCTCTTCTCCCAACTCTTTCCGCAAACAGAAACT
>JAQFYU010000905.1:0-17753 GCA_034694905.1 Ceratophysella granulata | reverse complement strand
CCTTCTCTTTTTTCTCTTTCCCCTCCCTTTTCTTCTCCTAAGCGCCTTATGCGCTTATGTCAGATTTTCCATGTATGCAATAAGCCAACTTTTATTCAAACAACATTCCGTAAGGGTTCTTTACTCAGCAGGTTATAGGTCATAGGTCAATCGGAAAGCGAAAAGCCTTGGACCCCACGTGATAGGATGGACCTGGCACTTGGCACTCTGGCAGCCAACGGATTGTTGCTTACAATTTAGCTTTTCAAACTTCACTCCGCCCCATATCTCCCGTTACTCTCTTGCCTATTTTACATTTTATTACTGGTACCAGACACGCTTGATATGAGGTCGACAATAGACGTCACATCTTCTTACTTCTACCATGATGGCCAATGACAAATGACACAGCAAGCTTAACCTGAAACTGTATATCATTTTATTGCACATAAATAAATACAACATTATTGTGTTGTGTACTGTATACATATATTTTCTGTATAATTTTATTTAATTAAAGCATTAAAGTAGCATTTATATATAAGTAATGTAAAAGTCTTCTCATTCATCGTTGTTACCTTGACAGGATCCATTTGACTTCGTTTCATGTCACCAGTAGTAATGTCCAGAAGAGTTGACGACGTTTTTAAATGACAAATGAAAAATGAGGAATGTCGCGGGTAACAGGTCTCAACTTGTTTGTCAATTGTTTTGCCAGTTTCTAGAACCGGCGGCTTCGCCATTCGTTGCTTGTCTGCGATCTGCGACTGTATGGTGTCAGGGGAAACGCTAAAAGGGAAACGCACTTTTGACGATGATAACGGCGCCGATTGAATACGTGATACCGATGATGATGCGCAGATTATTTGATACTAGACGGTTGCACAGCAAAATATGCATTTCCTGATGGCGGAATCTGGGCTAATATCCCTAATATCGTTATTTAGGTCAAAAGAAAAAGTGTCAAGTGTCAATGGAACCTTCGGACTTGCTTGTTGTCCATCCTCCACGAGACCTTCGTCTTTTACAATTTCCAACGTTCCAACCCATAATAACCCATCAGTCATCATTGTTGTTGAATTTTGTCCGTCTTGATGTGTTCAAATATCGTATCATTATCATATCATATCATACGCGTTTCTCGATAAACGATGAACGAGGAGAAGCATTTTTTTGGATCTGATTATCTGATTTGCGTGCCTCTATTCTTCTGGTTTGAGACCAGCAGCAACAGCAGCAGCTGACACTTGCACGGCTCTGTACTTCATTTTCGCGCCAGACCATTCATTCGCTGGCAGCTCTGCAACGTGATCGAAAACAGTTTGAAAACTCGGAATACTTGGAGCATAATAAAATAATACATAGAAACCGACACGTCGTCGTCCTCGTCGTAGTTCAGTTTGTTTCCATTTCATAATCAGACGGATATATCGACAATCGGCATCGGCATGTCAATCATTTCATGCGGTAGAACATTGGGGAGCTGACGCCTGAATAAGCACAACATACGCTAAATATTTAATGATGACGTGACCCAGTTACACCTTCTTTCTTCCCAAATCGGTTCCATTGCATATCCCGTTCCAGTACGTGGCAGACCACTATCACCTACGGACAACTACGGATTCTTTTACGCATTTAACTTTTGAAGGTAAGAAATTTTATCATTAATCATTATCAATACACAATAAAATAATACATTTCACATTGACATACATTGTACTTTATTCAAGATTCCATTTCCATATTTTTGTATTTGTAATTTATAATAATTGTACATACAGCAACAGCATACAGCCAAGGCGAAGAGCTCAGCGGCGCGCGGATAGGAATAACCAAATGCCATTGTGAAAGAGGAATCGTCAATATCAATTAAATATGCAATGCGATGCGATGTCAGGTGACGTGACATGTGAATGGAATGCGAATGACGAATCGTAAATCTTAAATGGGCAAGGCGATGCTAATGTGTATGAGAATGACGAATCGTCAATGTGCAATACGACGACAGACGGCAATGTACCGTACCGTGTCACCGGTCACCGGGTGACAGATTCACTTACCAGAGCAACAGGAATAATTTTGTACTGTCACATGCTGTCACCTGTTCCTGTCCTGCATTCACTCATTAAAGTAGTATGCTCTATATTGTATATTGTATATTATAATTATAATTGTATGCTCTTATTCCATTATTCTTAGCTGCATGTATTCGGAATGAATCATTGGATGTAATTGCGTATAATGTATAAATCTTTATTTTGAGTTGATACATACAATACAACATGGCATAATATGCTGTTGTATGTCATATGTGGTGGGTGGTGTTTGGATTTGGATATTACGTATTATGTACTATGAAATATCAATACAATTGGCAATCCATTTTACATTTTATAATTCATGCAGTTTGTGAATATGATCTTCCACAATTCATCACCCTGCACAGGCACCACCACAGAACTACAAATTAAGAAACGAAAGGATTTGTCATAATTCGCTCGTAATCGTTTCTGTATCTCGAATCTCGAATGTCAAATATAGTCCAATAAAACTCCATGATCAATGATCACTGATTACTGCATTAATTTACAGAAAATGTCATCTGATAGTTTGGCCGTTATTACTGCCATTTTATTCGGTCTGCTATTACGCTGGGGAGTTGCCAAGTTCCCGTATTCCGGGGAAGGAAAGCCACCAAAGTTTGGGGACTATGAAGCCCATCGACACTGGATGGAAGTGACGCATAATTTGCCAATACAGTATGTTCCATATGTTCAATATAAGTACTTCCGGATTTTAAATACTTATTCAAATCAGTCCGGATAATTGTAAATTGTTGAATTTAGACACTGGTATGTACAAACTTCCGAGAATAATCTTCAGTACTGGGGACTGGACTACCCACCTTTGTCCGCGTACCACAGCTATGCAGTTGGTTGTTTGTTCCAGCGGGTACTTCCCGAGTCGCTGGACCTGCATAGCAGTAAAGGGTACGAGAGTTCGATTCACAAGTTCTGGATGAGGATGAGCGTGTCACTCAGCGACCTTCTGATACCAGCACTGGTCCTCTTCTTCTTGATTCTGCCACGTGATAACAAGAACTTGCCCAGCTGGTGCCTAGGTCCGCTTTTACAATCCAATATTTCTTTAACACTGACATCCTGTTCTGAATTGCAATTCTGTCCCAGAGTTTGACGCATTTCTGACTTGGTTTCCCTAGTCCTCTTGGCTTTGGTGGCTCCACCCTTCATCATGATTGACTATGGGCATTTCCAGTACAATTGCGTCTCACTGGGATTGACCGTTCTGGCTATAATCTGCATTCTGAACGACCAAATGTCAATTGGTGGCATTCTGTTTACACTTGCCGTGAATCATAAGCAAATGTCCCTCTACCATGCCATTCCGTTCTTCGTTCAAATGGTTTCTGTGATTCTCATCAAACAAAGAGATTTCCTCACTGCATCCCGAGTTGGTATCACGATTCTGTCCACCATGGGCCTGCTCTGGATGCCCTTCGGTGACGCCTGGCCGAATGTACTGGAACGGATTTTTCCACTGAAGAGAGGTGTGTATGAAGACAAGGTGGGAACATTTTGGTACGTCATGGATCGACTCGTGTCACTCAAGAAACGGTTTCCCGATGACTCCGAGTTGGCACGTCTCTGTGCCTTCGTCTCATTGGCAATGCTACTGCCAGGCATGGCGAATCTCTTCTTTCAGGCCAAGGACAAGGTATACTTTTATTTCAGTATCAGTACAGTCAGAACTGCAACATTTCAATTTTATAATCAAAACACGTGTTTACATTTTCCATGTTTTTGAATTTAGAACACGAGTCCAGATTCGAATCGGCGAGGATTTCTTCTGAGTCTCTTCAACGTGTCCCTCGTATTTTTCCTCTTTTCGTATCATGTCCATGAGAAGTCCATTATGCTACCTGCCCTTCCTGCAATTCTTCTAATTCCTTGGTTTCCTTATGAGTCAATGTGGTTCGTGTCAGTTGCATCTCTTTCCCTGTATCCGCTGTTGATGGAAGAAGGCTCACATGTAGCTCTCATCTGCACAACTTGCATCTTCATCCTCACAGCCTACCAACTCGGATTCTTTAATTCAGTCGGACGCGCAGTCAAGTATGAAACATTACTCAACTTCACACTTTCTTGCGTGTTCAGTACATTTAAGTAATCATAATTAATGCCAATTTGATGCAATTCCACAGTCTCTTGTTTCTTGTGTCCATGCTGGGTTATCTGAGTCTCATTTTCGGATTGCATTTCATCACGCCGCCACGGAAGCTGCCTCATCTCTTTCAATCTGGAATTGCCATCTACTCATTCCTGCATTATGCTGGATTTAATCTCTACTTCTACTTTGCTCAATTCCAGCCCAGTGTTATTGAAAGCGTTGGTGGGAAGCGAAAGGCAGATTAAGTTTTAAGAGTTTGACTTGGTACCTCGTAAAAGAGGTTTCTGTAGCTATTCTACACAATTATGAATTATGTATGAAGTATGTATAGTCAGTTGACTTTGACTGTACTAAATTGGCTTAAAATGCAAATATTTAGTCCTTTTGCACGTGTTGCTATTGCATTCCTTCACAGATGTTTTGCCCGTCTGAATCCGTTCATTTGCATGCTCGCAATGCAGCAATTAATTCTCAAATGACTAGCATAATGTTTGATGTGCCGACATGAATTTCGGTAGACTTCGAATTTATTTCGAGTAACTTGTCCCCAAAAATTGACTTATTTCAGTGCAAATGAAAGATTTAAAACAGCCAAAGCCAAGTGAGTATTCATCATGTGAAGCGAAATTAAGTGCAAATTGGTCTAGGTACAGCACAAGAATTTGTAAATTAATTAGGTAATTAAAGCTATTTTCTCACTCAATTGCACCTGTTACGCTTAAGGCTATTGATAGAGACAGAGAAAACAGTGAACTGCAACCCCGCACACCTCGTTTGGCTGCTAAATACTAATGATCCGGACTGGAAATTATATTTACCCTATATGTGCAATTATGAGATATATATATATATATATATAAGTAACTGCTGAAAGAACCTATTGTGATAGTTAGTTAATGGTTCATCTTATTGCAGGTTCTATGCAGGTTAGTATTAGTGCCTAGTGCTAGTCTTAACAACGTTCCACGTGAGTGAAATGAGCTGGTTTGGATTTCACAATAGGATGAGAAAGGAAGATTTGTTGATTGAGGAAAAAGATGTTTTCAGGACTGGAGATGTAAATCTGAGGATATATCGTATATATTGTATGTTAAGCAAAAGCATTCTTCTTATGGGAAAACCTTGAACGTCAATTGAATAAAAAGAAGACTCGTTTATCCTCTGACGCCTGCTGGGACTGGGAAGACGAGCATTTGGGTTGTTCCTTCTTCCGATCATTCATTCTTTGACATTCGAACTAAAAAGTGTTAGCTCCAGTTCCAGTTGTGTAGTTTTGCATCTTATGGTCTAAGGTGCAGTGTACAGCCAATTTTCTGATTCAAAATTATTTATTTTAGTGACAAGGCAAGATGGCTGGAGTTGTGAAAGTCGAAGCTCCTGGAAAAGTGATTCTTCACGGAGAACATGCTGTTGTGTACGGAAAGCGAGCGATTGCTGTAAGCGTTGGACTTGTCACCAAGCTCACCATTTCAAAAGCCGCTGAAGTCCAGATTAAGTTTCCAGAAGTGGGAATTGATAGTGTGCTGAAGGCTGAAGATCTGCGGGAACTTAAATCGAAGCTTGGGAAGGATTTCAGGTAAATTCAACTAATTCTTCTAAAAGTGTAAAAACTACGGTGGTGGTTTAATTTGATGCTTAAATATTCCAGCTACAACCTCCTCAACGCGTCAGCCGAAATTCCAATCAGTGACAACTCTCGAGCAGTGTTGGACAGTTTCTGCGAAGCACATGCAGATTTAAAAACTTGCGAAGAAAGCTTAAAACCGGCTCAAAAAGCTGCTTTCCAGGCATTCCTCTTTTTGTATCTCGGAATTTTGGATGAAGTGACGCCATTTTGTTTTGCAATTGAAACTCAACTTCCGGTTGGAGGTGGTTTGGGCAGTTCGGCTTCATTTGCAGTTGCACTAGCGGGAGGGATTCTTTTAGCTGCGGGACGTGAACCGTTGGTTGGATTTAATGTGGATACGGTAAGGATTTTGAATTTTGACCTGTGCTCACCCTGTTAAAGTTTGAGTTTGACTCACACTGTTAGACGTCAATTATTTAAATAAGTACCCGTTATGTCGATTTATAGATTAACAGATGGGCCTTTGTGAGTGAGAAGTTTGTGCATGGAAGTCCGAGCGGTGTTGACAATAGCGTGGCATCATTCGGCGGCGGAATCATATTCAGAAAAGGTGAAGCTCTCCAGCACATTGCTGACTGTCCAGACATCCGGGTTCTCCTGGTCAACACGAAAGTTCCTCGTTCAACTAAAGTTCTCGTCGGGAAGGTGCGTAGAATCAGCTTAGGCTTGACGGCTGAAATGAAATACTGTCCGCTGATAATAGCATATTTTTAACGTTTGATTAAAACCATTTTTCGAAATTATTTTCAGGTGGCCACGTTGAAAGAAACCGATCCAGCCGTATTTGAAAAAGCTATGAACGAGATTGACGAAGTGGTAGGGAAATGCGTCACTGAACTTCAGCTGCGAAAAGATGTGAGTCCAGAACTTATCACAAAAAATCAAGATCTGTTGTCAATCCTCGGCGTCTCTCATCCGTCCCTTGACCAAATCGTAAGCATTGCTAGGGAAAACGGGTTTAGTGCCAAGTTGACCGGAGCTGGTGGTGGAGGATGTGCCTTTATTCCGATTCCAAGCAGTACGACTCCAGATGCCCTCCAACCTTTAGTCAAGTATTTTAACGAGAATAATTTAGAATTTTGGGATACTGTTCTGGGATGCAAGGGCTTCACAGTTTGTGATGAATGATGATGCTCATGCTCATTGAAATGAATTTTCCGGTGTTTAAGCGTGGCATTTGGTCAATGTCAGTTGTTCAGGTTAAATTCATTCAAAGATAGCATTGGAATACAACTTTTGAAATATTGAATCCCAAATCTTATTAATAACTTTGTAATCTCAGTAGCAATTAAGAAAAACAACTTCTTTAGTTTTGTAGTGACAGTATCTGTAATCAGCAATCATATACAATTATAGTGAAGTTGACAATTTAAAAAAATCTCTTGGACCTAATGAATTGATTTATTTTGGAGGATTAACGGTGAATATACATAAGCATAGAAACAAAAAAATACAAGTCCCCAATACAACACAAGCCGACAATGTACGGCTACGCACATGGGCTTACCGAATTGATTGTAGTGGTCCAAGTCCATCTCCGAGATTGAGAAACTGGAAAGCCCGTATCATGTTTATTTTCATATCGCACTCAGCTTATCCTCTAATCTCGGAAATACCGAAGTGGAATGGAATATGGAATTGGCTCGTGGCGGTTTAATAATGAGAATCGGGTCATCTTCATCTGCTCTGTTTATTTATGGACTGTTGACATCATACAACTTGAACTTGCATCGTGTACACACTTGTTCTACATTCCCTTGTCGTCCAAGGCGTGCTCAGAGGGACGAAAATGTTCCAGAACCGGATTTTCCCCAGATCTACAGATTGGAAACTAACCATTTGAAGAAGTGTGTTTCTACTTGAGCTATTTCTGGGGAATTTTAGATGTTCAGAACCTAGATTTTTTTAAAAATTCACATTGTCTATTAATGGAAATCGACTGATGAAATTGGGAACTGCAAAATCTTTTCGTATTTAAAGCCGCAACTTCGAACCAAACTTCACACTCATTGCTTTCACTTCTTTGGATAATTAGCTTTGAATTTCCAATTCTTCCAACATGGCTAAACTAGCCCTTGCTCTCCTCTTCTGCTCACTAGCCCTTTGCCAAGGTGCTAACACCAAAATTAGCCAAATTGTCCAACAGCAGCTCCAAGTCCCCGGAGCTGCTCCCCAGGTCATGGTCATTTTCAAGGACAACTCAGTCGTATACTCCCAGCTTCGAACCAAAACCTTTACCACCGACTTGGCCAGGACCACTGCTGTCATCGACAGCTTGAAGGCCTTTTCTGCAGCTTCCCAGAAGAATGCTCTTGCCATTCTGAACGCCAATGCCAAGACTGCTTCGGCTCACAAGAGCTTCTGGATTTCGAACAGCATGGTCATCAACGGCGCGGACGCTGCTACCATCAGTCATCTTGCTGGTCTTCCCGAGGTCATCGAAATCAGAGAACCGCGGATTGCACACATTTCTCCGGCCATCGTCCACCCGGAATCTGCCACTTTGGTCCCTGAATGGGGAATTGCCAAGACCAACGCACCTCAAGTCCATGCCAATGGAAACACTGGTGAAGGCATCATCGTGAGCACCATCGACACCGGGGCACTTTACACTCATGAAGCCCTCACAGGAAACTACGTCAATGATGCATACTCCTGGTACGATCCCTATACAACCAGTGAAACTCCAATTGACAGTAACGGTCACGGGACCCACGTTGTGGGGACGATTGCTGGAAGTCATGACATCGGAATGGCCCCTGGAGCCAAATGGATTGCCTGTCGAGGATGTGACACAGCCAGCTGTGGTGAGGTTGAACTGTTGGCCTGCGGGCAATTCATCGCTTGCCCGCATCTTTACAATGACAACAAAGTCTGTGACCCGAGGAAGAAGCCGCATGTCGTGAACAACTCGTGGGCTGGTGGACAAGGTGATACCTTCTACGATTCCGTCATCGATGCCTGGTTGGAATTGGGAATCGTTCCAGTGTTTGCCAATGGAAACTCTGGAGCCTTTTGCGGAACAGCCAACTCCCCAGCTGACAATGTCAAGGTCATCGCGGTTGGAAACACGGACAGTGAAGACAAGCTCAACTTTTTCAGTAGTTGTGGTCCACCAATGAATGGTAATCACTTCAAACCTGACATTGCAGCTCCTGGTACCACCATCAGATCCGCTTACAACACTGGAAACGACCAATACGCAAGCTTAAGCGGAACGTCAATGGCTTCACCGCATGTTGCTGGAGGTGTTGCACTCTTCCTTTCAGCAAATCCAGGGAGCGATTTCGCTGCAGTTAAGGCAGCGCTTTTCGACAATGCCAGGAAATCTGAACTTGGTACAGGGGCTGGTACGTGCGGTGGTATTCCTGAAACACAATTTCCCAACCATTCCTTCGGAAATGGAGTCCTCGACATCTTGGCTTCAATCAACAACTAATTCAAGCATTCACAATTAACTATTTTGATTTTCGCAACTTATCTGTACCTATAGTCCAAGAATTGGCATGTCTAGTCATTTTAAAATCATTCAACCCTGTAAATCGACAAAATTGAACCCAAAACCCAATAAACAAAGTTTCAAACAGTCACGGTTTTTAGGTCAATCACTCAACTCGGCGATCAAATATAAACACTGAATAGGCGTTTTGTTGAGTGCAATGTCAAAAAGTGTCATTTTTGCCAATTATTCGGTGGTTATTGCAATCTCAATGTTCTTTGTTTCTTTCGATTCGGAGGTTATTGAGTTTTTTTTACTTTTTGTCAATATTGAGCATTTTTCAATTTCCCATAATAATTTCAATTTTCCAGCTATTATTGTTAAAACCTTTTGAGTATTGCCAATTGAACTTTGAACATCGAAGTGTTGTGCCCACCGCGTAATTTCAAAAACTGAGTTGCAATTTCGTTCAAAATTCAGCCTGTCGTTATGAAAACGAAAGCAATACTTTGAAACTTCTGTTCTGTTACGAATTACGAACAAATTTCAAGGGTCAAATTAACTCGGTACTGAAAAAGCAAGTATCATTCCGACATAATCAACCTACTTGGAATATTTTGTAGCATCTTCAGATGCAACACATCACAAGTACAATAGTATTCAATTTTCCAATTACCTGAACTGAAACGAATCTGGAAGATGTTGGAAGAGCGTTACTAAGGTGAAACAGGTAACACCAGGTTGATCCTTGAAGCTGATTGTTTTGAATTCAACGTTTGACAGTTCCTCAGCAGAAAATCTGAGTCAATTATCGTAATTAAGATTGTAAGATTCTGTAAGCTTAATCAACGCCTAGCCTCAGTTCTTTTTGTAAGTCAGACTTAACGGGGAAGTCGTATTATCTGTCCTGGAAGGAAACCGTGAAATTCCATTTCCCAAAATTCCAGTAAACTTAATCAGTACTTACCGCTCCAAAATAGTCTAGTCGTTTTTTCTAGTTTAGGAACGGCAGAGAACAGGCAGGATCAGTAATCTAAGAAATAGTATGAGCTTCTCACTCACTCCTTTCTGTGAGAAACTTGTTTACATTGTGGAAGGTTGCACAAGTCAACCTTTGACCTACTAAGAAATAATGCTCTCAAATCAAGCTCGTCAAAACGTCAATCAAGCCAATTACCCTCACAAGACCCAAGTTCACGTTAAAGCTCGGAAATCAATTTCAGACCCTTCAGTCAGTCTCGGTTCTGGTGCGGAGTCGGACGAACAATCCAATTTCTTCGACGAACCACAACGATCAAGTAGACCAAGGGCCTTTCTCCTTGAACCAAGTACACAGAGGGACGGGATTCAGGGACGAGGTCGAACTTACCAACGTCTTTGGAGCCGTGGTCACGACACTTCAATCCTTGAATCAAGTCATCAGAATATTCAAAGAACAAAGTACTACTACGCTTCTCGAACTCGGGATCCTTCACCTGAACTCATAGAAATTCTTGGTAAAAATGGTTTTGTTATTGAACTGTGCTTAAGCCAATACATAATCTAAAATCTGACTTGACCTTTCAGAACCCCGAGAACTTCTATTCACGGCTGGTGGAAGCAGACTTCGACAGCATAGTTCAGCACGACTTCGACCCGACGCCGGAGGTGACACATCCCTAGTTGAATTCTTCCGACCGGATTTTAAACTCAGACCTGCGAAGAGCTTCACAGAAGCTGGCTCGAGCAGTACATCTCTAATCAAGCGAATTCCGAACCGTATCCTTGTTAACGGCCCATTTGCACCTAAAACTCGTGGAGATTTGCGGGGAGAGCGCGGTCGAACTCCTGTTCCCACTGATTCTAATTGCTGTCTTCAGAAATTCTACGAACAAGTTGAAGCGGAACGACATCACAATCCAATCACTACTTACAAACTTACGAAACAACCCTCGTTCCTCTCTGCCCGAAGCAGTGAGTCTCATTTTGTTCATCCGGCTCATTCGCGCCGAGCAGGAAGTTTACTAAATAGTGTCAGCTGTGAGAGCGGCCCAAGGACAATCCTATTAAAAGACTCACAATCAGATTTCCAAATCCACGCCTGTCAACCCGTACCAAATCTATTTCGGGAAACTCCGTCGGAAGTTAGTCAAGCTTCACTTGTTTCGGGTCGACGTAGTTCTCGGATTGGACTTCCACCTCTCCCACCCAACGCTGCTACCAAAGTTAAGAAATCTTTGATCGAAGTTGGAACTTCGGAAGATTCTTTGCTACCAAATAATAATTCAAGGCTTTTGACGGCAACTCTTTCAATTGGGGATACTTCGGTCAGATCGGAGCATTCGGATTTACAGAAGTACAAGCCCAGTATCTCCTATTCTACACCTTCGTGTCTTCACCAGGTATTGTCTTCCTTGTTGTGTTTTTGTCTGTCACAATACTAATTGAAAAATTGAAATTGAAATATAGGTGAGCCGAGTTCCAAGTCGTTCAGGAAGCCGTCAAGGTTCTCTTCCTCGGTCACGTGTTCACGAAACCGAATCCTGTACTGACCTCCACGCCAAGTATCACTCCGTCTCGGATCCTTGCGTCAAGTGTCCAATTTGTATTGAGCGGTGCGGTCGAACCAGGGTTCACTACCAAAGTATGCAGTCCCGTTATATGACGGATCTGGAGTGGCGCATCTGCCATGCCGTAAACATCTACGTTTATCAAAATGGAGTCGAGAACCGAGCTCCGCAACTTGTCCATGTTCCACCAGCCAAGAAGAAAAGTATGAAGCATGTCATGGGACTCATTCATGATCGGCTTAAGTTTCCCATTGGCTTCGCTAAGACACTCTACAAGATGGACGGAACGAGAATACGGCATCCCTGTGAACTCGAGATGTACAATAATTACGTGGCTTCCAATAACTACGACAAACACTTCAAATGCTGTCAATATGGAAGGAAACGGTCACCTCTACTAATTCTGAATAGAGAATCGAAGCATATACGGCAGCTGAGGTTACAGAATGACCAGTATGACCAATTTCTCATCAAAAAGGCAGCGGTATGTTCGTATACCTATAACGTGACCCGAAATGAATTTCTTTGATAATTTAGTAAACTTTTGAATATTACATTATTTTCAGGCTGGCGACGAGCGGCCTCAGTACGTCTACCCCACCTTATACACTTCCGATGGCTATGGACCAGCAGACTTACCTGTGGGTACAGGAGGAAATTACCAACCTTGTGGGCCAGTTTGTAAATTACCCAAAAAGTAAGCCGTTCGTCTATGTCATCACTATTTCTAATTTAATACGAACTAATGAGGCTGTATTATAGGAAATGCTACGACGGTAACCGGGTGAGATGCGAAGACGACGGCATGGGTGATGCCTCTGGTGCACCCAGTACCTACGGTTCATACGCTGGAAATCCTAGCAACCAGTCATCCCAGGCGACTCATAATAGAGTAAAGTTTGAGAATAATGCGATTGTGGGTAACGTTACTGTTCCTCCGTTGAAGCTGAAGAGTTCTGTAGAAATGCTACCCAAAAAGAAGTCGGTTCCTGACTCCACTCAGGAGGAAGATGTCAAGAACAATAATGACCCGAATAACAATGTTGTCGTCGCAAATGAATCAACTACGACTACCAACAACCCAGAGACTTACAAGAATGTTGGTGATGAGGAGGATGCAGTGTTCTTCCAGAAGAAACGCGTGAGTTAAAATTACTTTGTTGTCACGGTTATTGCTTTGCCCTACTGGTCAATAGTTGACTATTTATAAAATTTCAGTCCTCCCATGGAGTTATTGACAGTACAGGGAAGACCAAACCAGTATTTCGATCCTCCGATACAAATGCCAACCGTCCACCTCCTGCCAAGTGCGATGAAATTCCAGAAGCTTGTGAGCAATCTCTGGAAGAAGAACCGACCGACACTGAAATTGAAGACGAGAGCGAGTACGATCCAATGATTAGTGCTCCGTCTCCGTCGTACACTGTGGTCAAGCCTCGGAATCGAACTGAAACCTTGCAAGCGAGACGAACTCAAACTCTAGAGGATGACTCGATGTCTGGCATGTCAGGAACGACAATTGACGCTGGTGCATCGAACCAAGTCCCCGTCCAACGTCAGCGGAAGCCATCCAAGATTCATATTCCTCAACAACAGCAGCAAAATGTGAAACCCCAGTATGTTCAGCAGCCAGCGCAACAGCCTCAACAAAAGGCTCAACGCGTTCGTCAAAGAGCTCAGCGTACACAGCAACAGGCTCAGCAACAACAAGCTCAATACGTTCAGCAGCAGGTTCAGCAAGAACCTCAGTATGTTCAGCAACTTCCGCAAGTTCAACCACAGTATCTTTCAATGCCGGATCAGCAAAATGTTGCTTACCAACAAACTCAACAGGTTCCAAGATATGTTCAACAAGAACAACAACAGCCGCTTCGAATGGGTCAGCCCCAGCTTCAATCCTTGAGACTCCCTCCGGGGCAGCAACAATCCGTTCGAATTGTTCAACACCAGCAACAAGGCATGAGAATTCCAAATCAAGCGATGAAATTTGCTCAGCAACTTCAGCAATCGCGAATGGAACAACAAATTCAACCATCTGCGCAAATGTCACAAAGATTTTATCAGCAAGATCTGCAGCCAACACAAGTTTTCATACAGCAACAAGAGCAACAACAACCTCAAGGATATCTTGCTCAGTCGCAAGATCAGCAACAAACACAGGGTTATGCACAACGGACAGGGCAACCACTAGAAGGACCGACTTATTTTGAGCAAGTCCCAGTTCAACAACAACAGAACTTGCCATGGATCTCTGCTCAACAGGCGCCACAGTTGAGTCAGTACACGGTGCCATCCTTTCAAGACCAGCAACCTCAACAACAACAAGTGTACAACGTGAGCCTGGTTGAACAATCGCAAGGCAATCGTCCATTGCCTCCACACATGATGCTCAACACTGGATTTTCAACGGGCTTTATACCCAGCGTCCGAATGTCCCGGTCCCGAGATCAACGCATTCTGCCTCAATCTCCAAGTCAAATTGAAGAAGTTGACATTCCATATACTCCGCTTGACGGTGCTACCCGCCCACCACCCACCTTACTCCAAAGATCCAGTTTCGGTTCTTCCGCCGCTCTCAACCAACAGTTTTGTTTCAATCCCAGGTTGCCCGTTAAAGAAGCAATTAGCAAACGGAACGTAGCAATTCAAATGGGAATACCAGATCCGGAAATGATCCATGCTGGGTCCTGCTCCCAGTTTAACACTATGACACTTGAGAACAAACAGCCAACGACCGTAAGACCTTTGGAATTTCTCGGACATTCCTTTCAAAACCAAACTCGTATGCATCGAGCTGTTCTGGAACAGGAGAAAGTTGCTCACGTCATGGGAAGCAGTTCCGTCACAAACAATAATGCAAAATCCTCCGGTACTTCGGTCGTCTATCAACCGGTCTATGTTCCCGATCCGCAACATCAGCAGCAACAGTTCAACTTGAGTCCGCAACACCAGCAACAGTTGAATCTGAGTCCGCAACATCAGCAGCAACAGTTCAACTTGAGTCCGCAACACCAGCAACAGTTCAACTTGAGTCCGCAACACCAGCAACAGTTGAACCTGAGTCCGCAACGCCAGCAACAGTTGAACCTGAGTCCGCAACATCAGCAAAATCAGCAGATTCACAGTCTGCAACAACAACCATTGCCCATTGACCAAAATTACTACTCAACGACGATGCCACCGGACTGCCTCCCGCCACCATCCAGATTTGCTGACAGTACGACAAATACCTCACATAATTACCAAAATAATGCTAACAGTAATGAGCCTAGGGGAACCCAAGATAGACGTCATGCCCATGCCCACCATCAACAGCAACACCATGTGCAGCAGAAAAGTTCGAGAGCCCAACTGCATCAGAACAACCAGAGTTCAAGTTCGCGTACGAATTGTCCGGATCCCCGTCAGCCGCCACACTTTCGTTACGAAGACTACATGCACGTGGGAGGACAAAAGGTCCCGAGCGTGACCAGTACCAAAAAGACAGGAAGGTAATCTCAAACTCCGATTTTTGCTGTTAACAGAAAATAAATCAACTTTATTGATCGTGTCGTGTGACCTTGTAATGTTCGAATGTTAAGCATTACAATACAAGAATTACAAATTACAACACTTTTTGGAGGGTGCGTAGGAACTTTAGAATTAGGTCAGGTCCTGCTAATTCTATGTAGTAATTAAGTTTTTGGATCCAAGGTTGCAAATAAATGAATTACGTCAAAATATGTGGAATACATTACATCACGAAACTTGTTTGTTGTGTTGGTGGGCTTTACGCTGTACATACGCACTGAATTTTTGTGTTTTGATTTTGGACTTGTCATGAAATGATCTCACTTTTCCGAATCCTTGAAGAAACTGAAGCCATCTTCAGATGACCGACTGGAAGGGTTAATGTTATAACCTTATGAATATTTCAAGCATGCATCAGCTCGTGTTCTGGAATAGCTTTGACCACGGATCATATCATACCCAAAATATTTCTCAACGATTTCTTGTCCATGTGAAAGAGTTTATTCATTTTTTGCATTCGCCACCTCGTACAAGCTTCCATAGTTGCATAAGCCAAAATATTGATCCACATTATTTGAATAGTGCATATGGACATAATTTTTTTGCATAACGTATCGTGTTGTAAATGGCTATTGGCAACATAGTTTCTGGGCAATTCAGTTGTGTTTCGAATTAGTATTAGTACATACAACCAATTTCACTTCAATTCAAAACAATTATAATTTGGTGATTCACAAATAAATCACAGGACACAGGATATTTGTTTCAGAATTGGTATATGTTTCAACAATTAAGATATGTAGGAGTTTATTCTGTAAAACGGTTGTTCTACCAAATGGATTAATGTTCTTCATTCGAGATCCAAACGCTCTTCTGTTCTGTGAGTTAATTGATGTTGGGGCAGCAGGTGGTGAAAGTTGGATGTTGGAAATCTACTGGGATTAGAAGAGGCTGAGCCACCTGCGTCTATCCGCATTCCCAAAACCCAGTACCAAAATCCATCGCTTTAGCTTTCACTCGAAGCCTCTTCTGCCTGGTTGTACAGTTTGTGGATCCATGCTACACGCTACAAAAAATTGAGATTCGGCTTGGGCTCAGCCTCTGTCAAACTGTCCTTCTCGCATTAAACGACTGAAGATGAGTTCCATTCCATTCCATCCCTTTTCCCAGGAGACGAAATGAAACCAAGAATCTTTCCCCTTGCAAATTGCAATTGCAGCTACTCGGGAATCGCTGTGAAATGAATGAATAGCGGAATGCGGTTGTGGATACAGAATACTGAAACTGAACAAGCCTTCCATGCCATAAAAGTAAAAATAGCTAAAGCCAAAACAGCTACACCAAAACCGCTAAGATAAAAACAGCTACGCGGTAATAATAGCTAAACCAATAATAGCTAAGCACGCAGTAAAACAGTTAAACCAATAATAGCTAAAAACGCAGTTAAAACAGCTACGCAAGAATAATAGCTAAAATAAAAACAGCTACGTAGTAAAACAGCTACACAAGACTAATATGTAGCTGAACTAACTGATGCAATGAGTTAGTTGTGAAACTGCTAACTTTTTTAAAATATACATCCCATATCCCACCACACAGTACACGATAAAAATATAATTTTGCTTAATTACGAGAAGAACAGACATCACTACAGCTAAAACATAACCAAACATAGCACGACCTGGAGCTGATCGTTGCAGTGAATTCTGACTAATTAAATAGAACATTTATTATTACTTTAAAATTCAAAAAAAGTACAGCAGCAGTAAAACACTAGAATCTTTTGTATCTGACGTACATTGGTATATTTAAAATTTAAATTAGTTAATTCTCAAAACAGGAGTTTTAGCTGTTTTATTGTGTAGCTGTTTTACTACGTGGCTGTTTTTATTTTATTTTGGCTGTTATTATTGCGTAGCTGTTACTACCGCGTAGCTGTTTTTGTTTAGCTGTTTTTGTTTTAGCTATTTTTGTGTTAGCTGTATGGCAGTAACAGAATAGAATCATACATCCAACTTCAGTTATTAAGAGTGTCTATATAATTAATTTTAATCGGACTATGATCTAAACAGAAGAATGGTATTTTTTTTATTTGATTAGATTTGCTCAGAAAAATGCGTTAGCGTGTTAATTCTTCTTTAGAAATAATTAAAATTATAAGCTTTGTAGGCGTGAGAATATCTGATCAGCAAGTTTATCCCATTGCAAAAATTCAACATTTCTTATTATTGTCTTAAAGTATTGCTTCACCAGGCACCACGCCACTGGGATATACGAAAATTAAATACTGCAGGGTTAATATTTTTGGTGAATCAAGAGTTCACATTTTAGACCAAAAGGTCTTATGGGATGATGCTGTCTGTCTGTCTGTCTGTCTGTCCGTCCGTCCGTGATTTTTCCGGAAGCAGACGCACGAGTTGCATGTAAAGTGGTATCAACGGAAGCTTAAATTATTTGC